>JAAAKE020002299.1:0-11291 GCA_010014785.2 Anisolabis maritima
TCTGGCCTGAGACGCTTTTTTTGTGACCCAAAAAAGCCAAAAGGTTGGACATCTCTGATAAACCATAAATTTCTTGCAATTTAAATCTCATCTCAAAATCACTGAGTTTATATTTAATAAATAGAAAGAAAAATCAAAAGTATTCACAATCTTTAGAATCATATACCATTTCAATTAAATTGGTCATTATCTATTGAATCAATAGATCAATACCTTAGATATTTTATCATTTGTGACTCACTAACAAGGTTACATATAAATTCTAAGATGATGATAGCAATAGGGGACTGAATAATAATGAGTCATTAGACTTGAACTAATTAATTAAACTCTCGTTCGTAAATAAATTGAACCAACCCTGGAAGAGCAGGTCCTCTCCCTATCCACCCTTGTCCTCTGCCCTAAACAAGCCCTTGACTCATACATCCCCCCACCCTCACCCCAAAACACCCTCAGGATTAAACATAAAAGCTTAATTAGTTTGCATTCGACAAGACAGCTCCTCAAATTCCATCTCTAATTGTTCTAGGATAAATTGTCAAACAATTTTACAATCGTAAAAATATGTGATTTGAGATTATTTAGTGATAAGGTAAAATTTAAATTCGGTTTGATTCTACCTAGGGGCAATTATTGGAAATTTGTTTCTCTACCTTCTAGGAATAGATGAATTATAAATTGTCAGTCTCTAAAGTTAGGCGAATTTAATTTAAACCGATTTTCAGTCTCCCGAATTCTACATTTCTATCATTCGTCGGCCGAATCGATCGCTATCGGTTTCACTCTGTCCGCAGCCTTAGTTTTCACTCACGCAGACAGAATGAAACCAAGTCATTTATTCAAATTTTGCTGACAATTTCTCTAATAGTTAATGCGCTAATTTGTACTTGTTAAACGCGAGATTCTAATATCATTTAAGGAGAACAAGAACAAAACTAAGATTGAGAATTAGCTTCTGTCTCTCATTTATTACTTTAGGAAAGATTCTAATTGGAATCAAGTTTTAAATAATTCTGGCGATCGTTTATTATATTGTAGAAGCAATATAAGAATATTTTTTCTTTTTATCTGATGGGTTATAATTAACAATTTAATTTAGGAGTAGAAGAGAATAAAGGTTATTTAGCTGATTCTTCACTTTATCCATCTTCAGTACAATCCATTGCAAGTGTTTGGGTCAGTGATACGGTTAATATATATATATTTTTTCAATTAATTCAATATCTACTAATTATTAACAACAATCTGTTTATATTAATTCATATTAAAATATAGGATCATTCATTAACAATTCACTGAAAAATAAATTTGATTTGATTAGTGGGTATTTAAATGAGTGGTAGTAAGGTACAGTAATGTACTTAAAATGATTAGTTATAGGTTCTAAGTAAAAAAAAAGATAAACAATATACTACTTTCATAATGAATGTTATTTTTAATGTTATATTTTATATAAGGAAAAAATTATTTATCTATTTCTAAACTAACTAAAAAAAATTCTATTGACAGATAATAAATTAATACTAGTAATATTAATACTAAAATAGTAAAATATACACATGGAATAAAATTAAAATAAAAAAACCAAATAAATAAATTTCAGTAGAGAGTTATGGTATTATATGAATTAATTTAAATAATAATAATAAAATAATGCACTGGAACCTCAGTAAGAAGTACGGCCTTAACCTGCAATAAAACCTGGTATGAGCACCAGCCGGAAAAGACCACTGAAAATGGAGAAAGGAAATTCCTCTGGGACTTCAGGATCCAAAATGACAAACATCAGGCCCACAATACTCCAGACATAACATCCAGTAGTGGAGAAGAAATATTTGGATCATAGATGTTGCTGTACCAGGCCACAGTAGGGTTGACGACAAAGAGCTGGAAAAGATTGCAAAATACAAAGATCTACAAATTGAAGTTGAACGATTATGGCGAAAAAGAACAACTGTAGTCCCGATAATAGTAGTCGGTCCATTGGGAGGGATTTCAAGAAACCTTGAAAAGCCTCAACTTGGAGAGAACATCAGTCCACATGCTGCAGAAGGCAGCATTGCTTGGAATTGCACACAAATACCTCTAATATCCTTGGGAAGGACGCGATACTCAGAGATGAATTCCAGACACTTGTGTTGTTATGTACATATAAAGACATTAAATAATAATAATAATAATAATAAAATAATTATAATAATCTTTTTAGCAATAAGATCTTTTAAGTTCTTCCCTCACCAATAATCTATTTATTTATTGCTCTAATACACAACCAGGCGACTGATATAAACGCCATACCAAGAATACTCTGCCAAAGTGTCAATAATAAAAATATAAAATATATTATATATATAATAATAATAATTATAATATAATTTATTTTTCGGTGAATGTTCCGGATACCGAATATAAGATGTAGTAAAAAATAGTATTACTATTTTTGTTCATTCTAAAATAATTAATCATAAAATCAAATAAAAATACAGTTCACATAAAAGTATTACATTTTGATTTATTTTCTCAATTTTTTTTTTAATGGATAGCTTTAAATTTTATCGCGCAGGAATGAAAGCACAACCTCTCCCAACTCAGTCTCTTGAATTATGAACCCAGAGCCTTGACTCTACTCCAAGGGAAAGGGGCAATAAATGGTTGGTAAAATTTTTGATAGTAGATGATAGCTAATAAAATACTTTTCATGTTAGAAGATAAAATAATTAAAAATTAATGGGAAGATGTTCAAAAGCCAATCGCACCCCTCAATCTTATTTCTATACCAATATAATTTACTTTAAAACAAATAAATTTATTATCTAAAAATAAGAATAAATTTATTTTTATTTTTTGTTTTTAATATTGGGACGACTGACTGCATTACTCAAAAAACAAATCAATAATTTCTATCATATAAAACGAGATATTAATATTTTCCATTTGAAATTTGACGAATGTTTTGATATGAAATTTGACTCTTTCGCTCTTTAATATATAGTTTCTAATTTAATAAATGATGTATTTGCGTTGTTATTATTTTACTTGTAATTTTGATCATTATCAAAGAAGAAAAGAAAGTATTAACATAATTATTTTTATGCTAAAAAAAAAAAAAAACATGATTATTTTAAGAGATGAGACAAAATTGCCAAGTCATTACTAATTTAATGACATGGAGTTATTATATGTAAAAAATAAACAGATATGACAATCACATAATCACCTCAAAAACTTTGGAGATTGAATGCCAAAAATAAGCCTCTTCATCCCTGAAATAGTCAATCAAATATTAGAATAAGCTCCTCTCCCAAAAATTTTTTAGAAATCCGTATATTATATTTTTTGAAATTTAAGTTTATAAATAATCTTTTAGCTAAATTTAAAATTCAATATCAGAGCTGCCCTACTATTAGAGCCCTCGAGAAGATTTATCTGTATTATCTTATTACACATTACTATTTTTTATTCTTGTACTATTTTTTATATTTGATTGTTTTACTTGTTATGGAAAATATTCTGATATAAGTTATATATTTTATTTAAAAAAAAAATATTCTTTTGAAATTCTGAAGGTTTTCATTTAAATTTTACCTATTTTGAGGGATATTGTCATTGTGAAAAATTTTTTAATTAATCTTAAAATACAAAATTTGTTTAAAATGTATTTATGAATAAATATAAATAAAGAGTTTATATATAAAGATACACTTATGGCCCAGGAGGTTCCCATAAGAAAAAAAATGGGCCGCGTTACTAAAAAAGTTGTACAGCCTTGCCCTATATATCTAATGAGTTCAAAGTTCTAAAAAAAACAGAAGAGTAAGAAAATAATAATAATTCTTGAATGATACAAAAAAATCAACAACAAATGTTTATAAAGTCTCGAAATATTTACTCGAGAGAAAGATATGCCTGCAAAAATAAGAGAATAAGAATTGGTTAAATTATTATTATGAAATTTTATTGTGTCAATACAAGATTTGCTGCCAAATTAATTTTATTATAGCCACATTTATTCAACATTTGAATATTGTAATGTTCTCTAACAATCAGAGGCGGATTTAAGAGTTGTCTTAAAAAAAAGGTAAGATAACATTTTCAGACGTCTATTTTAATCTTCAAATTTGGGGCCAACAAAAAAGATAAGTGTTGGATCTCAAACTCGTTCCGCTTATAACAATTTTTAGTTTTTAGTCTCAAATCAGATATAAATATTTGAATGCACCTCTTTTTTTCATCCTTTTCCGATCAGTTTTGTGTAGGAAAACAATTGGAAATGCCGAATGATAAAAATTCAGAAAATACTTTTATTTTTACAATTTTTTTTTTTCTGAAAAATTTTTCTAAAAAATGGCGCCCTCTGGCAACAAAGAGTCAGGCTCTTTACTCCTCTGTTTGGGCACTTAACTTTTAAATAAGAATAAATACGGCCGTATTTGTATTTTTTTTTTTCAGGGTTTGCGACTCTCGGTTGAGATTATATTATTAAATCTCATCTCTAGTATTTTAATTATATGGCCCATTTATTATTTATATGCGTTGACAGGATGTTTAAAGTTTAAAGGATAATGCATTACGCATTAAATTAGCTAATTTCAGTAGTTATCCTAAATCTCATATTAAACTAGATTCTAAAGTGGAATGCAAGAAAGAAAACATTACTTGTTTCCTATTCAGGGAAGAAGTGCTTTAAGAAACAACATTTAAAGACACTGCCTATTCTCGGAATTTTTCTACGCCCTTATTCTATATAAAATTTATTCTTATATGAAGTGAATTTTATTTTGTGAAATAGAAAATGAAATATCCCGGAAAGGTGGACGACATTATACATTAAAGGCCTGTAAGATTGAAGCATTGATGTCATCCTAGGTCATTAGTTCTTGGTTAATTTACAAGTGAAAATGACGCGGGCCTTCCTGATATATACAACAGACATCATCATCTTCAATATGATATCTGACATCTCCACCATCTGCATATATTATATCTTTGTTATCAAAGTGACGAGTACTTAGAAATATACAAAATTTGAACAGACTTTGAATGAGCTAAGATCTTGAAGCTTGTCACAATTTAATAAATTATGTAGACGAATATTATACTAATTTCCATTCGTTTAGAAGGACTCCTTTTGGGATCCTTATTTCATTTTAAATAATATATATATTCGTAGAGATCAATTATAGCTACTGTATATTCAGTCAAATCGAAGAAAGGAGAGTTTAGCATGGTGAAAAATAAATCACTTAAATTTTCTGTCTACGTTTCGAGCGTATGTCATGCTATCAAAACTAAAAATTGTTAAAAATTATACGTCGGTATTATTGTGTTATAGATAAAATATTTGGACAATATTATCTTGAATAAAATCATTAATTTGATATGTGTGAAAGACCGAATATTTTTGGTCTTGAAAAAGGGTGTGACTTATTCATGAAACGTCGACCGAAATTGTTTTATTTTTATTTTTCTCGTGTACTGTCCTTTCTTCTCCTTTAATAAATTGTATGTTCTATTGTTTATTTCATTTCATAATGTCAATGTATCTACATTTCCTTTTCCATTCAGATTTTTTAATTTTATAATTACAGAGTTTGACATTTGAGGATTAAGAATTTTTGTTTTTAAAAGTAAGGTGTATTATGATTATTATAAATTCCTTTAAAAAGAAGCTCACGAAAGGTTTATAAGTGAAATAAAATGAAGACAATATAATATATATAAATTTTCTCAAAAAAATAAAAGCAATAAATAGAAAAACTTTGGTGGCTGTGGAAAACAGTTGTACTTAGGAAAGGCCAAAATAAAAGCCTTTATGTGCTTGTTGATCTCGGAGACATTTCGAGATAAATTTATTATTTCAATCCAAATAAATAAGCATTAATTGAAAATGCATTTATTATTAAATAATAAATTATATGTATATGTGTCTCTGTGTATATATATATGTTAGATGGCAGAAAAATTGAAATTAAAAGGAGACAAATAAAGTAAAAAAAGATGAAATTAATAAAATTAAAAATAAAATGTTAAAGAGAAGAAAGAAATAACATCTTTGCCTGGGATTAACCTCTGAGCTGGTCCCAAAATAAAAAAGAATGTATAAAATTCAATGAATCAAAGAATTTATATAATTTTGATACTCTCTTTCTTGCTATCACTGTGAAAATATTTAGAGATATTTAAAAGAATAATAATAAATATATTAAAATATTTTGGTTATGTTTTTTGCATAAAGAATATTAATTTAATAGTGAGAGTGTTGTCATTATTCCAGACTTCATTATGGTAAGGTAAGGCCTAATTCGAATTATTATTTTATGATATTTGTTTGTGTGAAGTTAAAAATATTTGAATATTGGTTAAAATAATGTAAGGACTCTCTTTCATAATCCAATTTTAAACATTTTATTTTAACCTGTTGGAGCTGGTCAAAGTTTTTTTTTTTTTTTTTTTTTTTTTACATTATGTGAAAAAATACCCTTGGGTTTTTAACATCGTGGGGATAAAAATATTTCAACTAAAATAAATTGATTTAAGAAGATTATGAAACCGGGCGTAAATTTTAAAACCATTTATATATAAAACAAGGATTTTTTTTTCTAAATACAGTAGAAACTCGATTATCCGGTCGCGAGAAGACCAGATTTTGTTTTAATTTTTTAAAATTTTATTTGATTATGTAGAAGACTCTTGATCCCGAAACACGATTTCTTACTATTACTTTAGTTAATTTTATATTTCTAAAAAGCTATCTTCTTCTTGACAAAAAGCCGAGTTATTAATATATTTGTCGAATTAATATATATTATAATATTAATTTGACAAAATACGTCTTTTATATAATAGTATTATAATTTTTTTTTTTTTTAATTTAAATTTAATTTAATACAACTTCATATTTCCAAACACAAAAATTCCTATACTATTTAATATAATGTCAAACTCTTTGTTTTTTAAGCATTAAAAAATAAATTCATCTGAGTGTCTAGTAGAAAATGTAGATTTATAATTCAAGTTAGAGATGAAAATTAAAAGGAATGCAGCTTGAAGTAAACATTACAAATAAAAGATAATAAAGGTTAATTCATGCATTTATATATATAAAATAATAATGCTCTTTTATTAATTTATGGTAATCCTTATAAAAAGACCCATCTTTCTGATAGTTCAACAAATTTTTATTAAAAAAAATTTGAATGAAAACAAAAGCCTGCGATTCTGTATTTTTTGAATATATATACGTACATGGGATTTATGATGATCTTATCTGACATGGCATATAAGCCTTTTGATCTTTTACTGCCTTAACGAAATTACATCTATTTCATAAATAAAATTCACATGTTGGGCTTTGAGAAGATATTTTACCTTGTGTGAGGAGGAGGAAGAGCCAAAAAGAAAAAGATCAATTTTTTGATCTTCATATTTCACTATTCCTTAATAGCTTGGCGTTTTCAAACTGATAGATAATATTTAATTGTCGAACAATTGATGCAATTAAATGAAATAAATTTGGCTGCAAATCTTGACACAAAAAAATTTGATGATATTAATAATTTTACCAATTCTTATTCTTTTTTTTTTTACAGACATGTCGTCTTTCTCTCGAGAACTTCAAGACTTCACAAAGGTGTGTTTTTATTGTGGCGCAAAGAATAGTTTTTTCTTTCTCTATCTCAAGGCCTTTCTAAAATATTTCTTATCCACATAGTTTAGTTTCATTTCATTTTTTTTTTTTTCAGATAATCAACCCCCTTAGTTGTTTTTTTAACTTAATTGTTTTTTGTATTTTTATTTTCTCTTACCTATATTTGAAATATATTCGAGTAGTAAAAAGAAATATATTGAGATCGGTCCAAAAATTTGATGTTGACTTTTCAAAAGAAGAATGCGTTTTAAGGCCTCTTGGGCAGATGAACAAGGAGATGCCCCGACTAATAGGGATAATTTAATTTCCCTCTCTAATGTACTTTATTTTATTTTTATTTATGAAGTATTTTTTTTATTGGGGGGGGGGGGGGGATAGGCGATCCTAGAACTGTTTGAGACAACAATTACCAGTTTCGGAAAATGGTCTGTGTGTGTGTACTTTTGAATTAAATATCTCAATAAGTACAAATCTTTCGAGCTTTAGGCTAGATATCTAGTAAAGATGTGACATCAAGGTTTTGAATAAAATCTTATAACCAGAATAAGTACGTTAGAGTGTATTGGTCGTTTACCATTTTTCGAGACCCACTTTACTACCTATTAGCCATAGAACGCTCATATATCTACCAAGGGCGGACCTTTTCAAGCAAGAAAAAAAAAAAAAAGTTGTTTTATTTTGACTCATTCACCAAATCCTATTTACCATTCCTGATTTAGTTTAAAGACTCACCACCAAATAAAAGATAACTAAATGATTTTAGATTATTATAATTCTACTCCTAAAGAGGGAACTATTATTATTATTTTTTTATTATAAAAGAAGTCGACTTTATGAGAAAATTAATAAGAAACTATTTTAGCGCAGAATACACCTTGATGACGTTTCGGGAACTAGACGTCACCCCTCTTCAGGACTATAAATGCAACCATTATAGATATTAAATTACATAATTACACAATGACAGAGAAAATATTCTTATACAAATGTTATTATAACTTTACCTGTGGTCTCTTATTCAACTAGGTATATTATAAAATATACGCTTGGCACAACAATTGAGGTTACAAAGTAATTTATAACAACAGTAAGTCTCCCCCCTCCCCCCGTGGCCGAGAGGTAAAAGTTGTTGACATTGTTAATATTGATTACGTTAAAAGCCAAGGGGCGTGGGTTCGGATCCCAGGCAGAAAATTTATTTAAATCAATTGATGTATTATATAAATTAATATATTATGTATTGTTTAATGTTTATATGGTCTCAAATGCCGAAAAGACTTAAAAAAAAAACAAAGTTTGTAAGTAAAAGTTTTCCATGTTAATCATGAAATTTAATCTCTCTAATGGTTATATTTAAGATTCTGAAGATGGTTGACTTCTAGTTCCCAAAACGTCAATAGGGTGTAATTAAAAACTCTGGTCCGAAAGTAGTCTTTTATTCATTTTCTTTATAAATTTATGAAATTTACAAAACAAAAATTAACTGATATCCTATTGTAGAAATAAAAATCATTATCCCAACTTTAAAGCAGTTAAAATTGTTAAATCAAACATAATTAATAGCTCTTTTTTTTTGTCATATAATATATGGGAATAATAAGTTTTTTTATAAAAGAGGATCTTATGATTACTTATGAATACTTTAGGATTAAATACATGTATATAGATATAAATTTTATAGGGCATTGGCAAACTTGGAAAGATGATAAATTAAAAGTCATTTAAAAGAAATAAAATGAATATTGATGAAATTCGATCGTGAAACTTGTCGCGTGGCGAACATCTTTAGAAGTGAATGGAAAATACATAAAGCCGCAAATTCAATTTCAATTCTATGGATTGTTCTTTATTGTTAAGGGCTTGAAGGGGCGAGAAAGAAAGGGAGAAGGAGTGTTTAAGGGCCGGATGTTCTTTGTGCTCTGGACTCAGGAAGAGTGAATGCTGTTCATTTTTTCAACCAATTTATAAGAAAAGATGAAAAAAAAAAAATAATTTGGCACAAACTTGAAATTATTCAATATGTGATATGATACAGTTTTCTAACTCTTACCCTTATTTGTCAAATTTTATCAGCCCTATATTTTTGCATATTTGACTTAAATATAGTGGCTCTCAACCTTTTTGGACTTCCATACCCCTTTAAACCCCTCTCATTAAATTGAATCACTTTTATAAAAATAAATAAATATATTGGAACACTGTATGTATCATCCGCTTTTTTTATTTCATACTCTTTAATATTAATACATGCCTACTGGGCAGTCTCATCCCATCACTTCCTAACACAACACTCTTGAAAATGGCTCCAAAAGGAGAACCGAAACGTTGAGTTAATCTCAACAATCAATGACTCCAAAAGGAGAACCGAAACGTTTAGTTAATCTCAACAATCAATCAACCCGTGACAACATTATTCCACATATATATACTGTATATTAATTATATACTATCTCCTCAAAAGTAAATAGACAACCTTTATATTTAGTTTCATCTTATTGGATAATTAGAAGATCTACGTGAAATTTGAAAATAATAAGTGGTAATTATGATTTTTTTTTTATTAAGTCTTTCGGCCTTTGAGACCATTAGACACCGTCATTATTTTTTATAAATAAAGGCCACGGATCCCGAAAAAGACTTATTAAAAATAAATTATAATTACCATTTATTATTTTCGAATTTTACGTATATCTAGACGAAACTAAATATAAAGGTTGTCCATTTACTTTTGGGGAAATAGTATATAGATAATTCAAAGCTAAAAACCCATTTCATGATTTAAAAAATGCTTTAAATTTCATAATTTACTTGTAGCCCAAAATTACATCAAAGCTCTGATGGATTCAAATCTCGGGATTTTTTTTTTCATTTATAAAACTTTTAATTAATTATAATAATATATATATAAACCAGACTTTCGGTTTAGTAAAATTGTTTGATGTTAGTTATCCAATCAATCGGAGGCTCTCAAATATTTTCCTTTGGAACCACATTCCTCAAATAAACCTCAAACTGCTTCCTCATTCGAGAATCGAATTCCCTTCATTCTGCCGCTTTATTTACTTATATACTTTTATTTATATTTTTATAGTATAATATTAAATAATTTATATATTATTAATAAATCCAAGATCAAAGTAAAAAAAATTTACATATAAATTCAATTTGTATACAAAAATATTTTTTTTTAATGAACGAATAAACTTAAGAAATCTTTTAATATTCATAAAAAAAATATTTCACAAAAATATACGGTTTTTGATATATAATATATTAATAATATACACATGGTGATACAAGTTAGAAACGCTTAACACAAATTAATACAGTATGTTTCCAAATAAATTTATTTTTCTTCGTCCCTGTCCAGAGGTTGCTTCATGATCTAAGTATCAGTCTTGGAAAATTATTTAAATTAATAGCTTCTAATTAATTTAAATAAATATGGTTGGAGTCTAAAAAGAACTTTTTTAATCTTAAAGTCTCTCGGCATCTGAGGCCATATAGACTTTGAAACCATTACAAATATATTATTTATGATACTTGTTATCCGGCATATTTATTTATACTAATTGGTATTCAATTTCTTTAAATAAATTTTTGGACTGCCTGGGATCCAAACCCACATCTCTTGGCTTTTAAG
>JAAAKE020002310.1:0-11291 GCA_010014785.2 Anisolabis maritima
TGGGACGGTTGTTTATTGAGGTTTAGAATTTTAATTAGGAGGTTATACAAATAGTACAATAAATATCCATGTCAAAATAATGAAAGTATTAAATTCAAAAATATACCTGTTTATTTAGAAAAGGATGCTTATAGCTATCTATAATTTAATAAAATTCTTCATCATAATATTCGTTAATTTTTTTCTTATATATTAAATAATTTTCAGTTGAGTTGTCATAGTTTCCCCCTCCTATTCCTTGGTGTTTATCTTGCCAAAGTGATTCACTTCCCGTCTTGAGAGACAAAAATTTATTTATATTATATTGGCTACTAATTAATATAAATAAATAAAGATGGAGTCTAGGTGGCCCTCGATACAGAAAAAGACTTTAAAAAAATCCTCCCTCCCCAGCCAAGTTAAAATTTAATATTAGACTTTGAAATTGCTAATTTCATCAGATTTTAAATGATAGTTTGGATTTATCAGGAGTTCAGTCACACTCCTTCAGAAGGATCCATCTATTCTCTTTTCAAAAAGATCCTTAATATTAAGTCTCCTTTAAAGAGATTATTAAGATAGGATAATGGCGAAATATAAATAAATTGGGTCAGAAATAAACAAGAGATAAGAAATAAAAATAACTTCAGGGGTGTACAAATGCTACTAAAGATTTTTAAGATAGATGACCAGAGAAT
Source organism: Anisolabis maritima (assembly GCA_010014785.2). Classification (NCBI taxonomy): domain Eukaryota; kingdom Metazoa; phylum Arthropoda; class Insecta; order Dermaptera; family Anisolabididae; genus Anisolabis; species Anisolabis maritima. Next base: position 678 of record JAAAKE020002310.1, read on the forward strand.
GGCTTCTTGAGCTGTCTTCTTGCATGAAAAGGACTTAGGGCAATTTCCAAAAAAATAAGATAACTTATTTACTCCCAAAAATTTTTTCTTTTTTTTAACATTCCTTTTTTAAAATTTTATGTTATTTTTTTTAGAAGCTTGAAGAGAGAGTCTTTCCAGCCCATCCATTTATCTCCTCTTAAAGATGTACTCTCTCTGTTGCCCCCTCCTTTCAATTTTGTTTCCTCTTATATTTTTACTCTAATGACCTTTTTTCCTCAACCAAATGTTATCTCTAATTGGTTGATAATAGCAATTTCGAGGACACATATGACTCAGGCTCTTATTACGCCAATTGATAAGGACAAATTTGTGGGGGATCATATATAAAAGAAAGGAGATGACCGACTGAATAATTCTGGCTGGATGGCAGCCAGAGTGAAATGAAGGCGAGAAAAAAAAAAAGAAAACAGACGCTTGGCTTCTTTCTCAACCCTTTTTTGCTTCAAATACGTCTACGTTACGTTGGTGACTCGACCTTCATCAGAACACAGATAATTGGAAGAGGTGTTGATCAATTAACCGTGTCCTTTGAAGCAATAAAAAGAAGTCTAGCGTCAGTTTTGTTTGTTTTTCTCGCCTTCATTTCACTCTAGCTGCCATCCAGCCGGAAACAACTATATTTTAAAGAGTTCGATAATTTTTGCCAAAGCTGAGCCAGCTTGAACTCGGAATTCAACCGCTGCCTTAATTTGTTCGACCAATCGGCTCATCTTAGAGGTCTATTAAATTGAAAATGCTAATTTTTGAATTTATATAATAAAAATAAAAAAAAAAATCTCTTAGTATATCTATATAAAAATTAAAATATAAAATATAAAAAATATTTAAGGTTTAGAAAAAAAAAGCTCCAAGGTAAATAAATGACAATTCGTGAAATGAGTCATACCTCCAGCCCCTTGCATATATTAAATATGGTGGCACTGGAAAAACAAAAGCTTATCAAGTAAAAAAGAAAAAATCGATTCTGGTGACGCATATCGGAGTCTCTTAATTATGATCGAGGCACGTAGCAGCGAGATTTCGCGTCTTTCGTCCTCTCTCTTTCATGTCAAATGAAAATTACAGAGGATTTCTAATTTAACAAAGGCGTTTAATAAATAATAGAATTAAAAACGGCCACCTGCCCCTGTGGATTTATTCCAACCATTTCGGTTTAATTAATGGACTCGATTAGTCATTTATATGTATATAATAAATAAAAAAAACAACGAGAAGCATTTGAACATTTATTTATTATTATTTATTTTTATTAATTCTTTTGTGCATTTTCTAATTGTAATTTGAACTCACCAAATATTTAATTATGAAAGCCTGGTTGGAAAATAAAATTTATATCTTGAAAAATTATTACAGGGGAAGATTAAAAAGAATTCCACTCTTTTTTAAGCCATTAGAATAGAAATCAAAAAGCCAGCTATTTTCAGAAAATATATGAGAGTTATGGAAAAGAGAAATTTGGAAGAAATCGATAAAATTGAGGCAACAAAATTGCAAATCTTTATCGCTTCATGATCGAGGCACGTAGCAGCAAAAGAAACAAAAAAATTCCTGAACGCTTTAATAACTTCTTAACCAGGGACAAGAGAATATTAAAATACACTTCATTTTTCTTTACAAAAATATTTTTTTAGTCTCTTTGGCTCTAAGGCCATTGGACTTTTAAATGATACACAATATATTTATTAACGGTATAATGAAGCAGGCATATTTATTTACATCAATTGGGATTAAAATATTTTAAATATAATCCTAAATCTATTTTAAGATTTAAAATCTTGCTTATTTTTATTTTTTAAATATTCAGGGACTCAGGGGGTCATAAGTTATGGCTCTCTTTCCTTATTTATTTCTTTCTCTTTTCGATTTTAATTTTTTTTTTTTTTTTTTTTTTTGATATTATTTACTATTGTTTATTAAATAAATTTGTATAAAATTTTAAAATAATTCAGTTCGTTTCGATTTGAAATTCAAAAATTCTCAGTTCCATTATTTATATGAATTTCAAACAGCAAAAATTTTATATCTCAGAGAATTTACGAAAAAATGTTCCAGAATTTAATTGGCGTAATATAGAGGTATGGAGGAGAACTTCCCTCTCTACTATAGACCAGAAATTGAAGAATGGGGGGGGGGGGAGTGAATGGGGGAAGAGCATCTCCTTTGCCTTTTAGAAAGAGGATAATATTTCTTGAATTCAGTGCGCGGCCGGACTATTTCAGTTTCTTTATTCTTTTGTCTTTTAGCATCTGTTATTTCCTTTTCACTGATCTAAAAAAATAAAATGAATCGTTGATATTGTAATAATTTCAAAACACTATCAAGATTTATAATAATTCTTTAATTTTAACATTTTAATTGTCCCAAAGAAAAAAGAAGAGGGAGGGGAATTCTAAAGAATATAACAGTGACTGTCCCGGTCTCTCCGCTTGCATTTTAAATTTGAATTGCTTATTAAATATGAAAATGAATTATAATAAAAGGCTATCCGTTGTGTCCTGTCCATCGGGCTTGGTTATCTGCTGATATACGTCCCAAGTGTATTTAATGGGACCATTCAACCCTTTCTCCTAACGCTAATGAATATAGATACTCAAAAGAGATAAACCAACTCGCCATTGTCCTTATTTAGAGACTCACCAATAACAATATCTCACTGACCAAGAGGAAATTTTATTTTCTATAAAAACTTTAGATCAATCGGCTTTTGAAACAAGAGTCGCTTCCGTGGAAGCGACTCGTTACCGAGCAAGGAAAAATCATTAATAGAACATTTTATTGAACATTCCACTGGCCCATTGCATGAAGAAAGTCGAGTCGCCCTTAGAGCCTATTTTGTCACGAACTATTTTAAATTCTTAATGAAAGATAGAAAAATACTTTTCACGAAATTTTTCTCTTTCCGGATGAATATCTCAAAAATCCATTTAAGATCCCGAATATTTAAATAAAACTAGAATAAATAAGGATTATTTTGGACTCATTTTCAAATTCCTCAAAAAGGCTAAGATTTTGTCAAAATTTTGTTAAAAGGCCAAAAATTACTCTCATTATTTTTTTAATTTTCCTCGCATATTCACACAAATCTTTAGATGCTTTTTGATGAAATGTTAAACACGAACACCCGATACCTTTGTCATAAAATTTAAATTTAGAGTAATGGTAACTTGAGGACCTTTCTTAAAGTTAAATTCTAAGGACATCAAAGTCGCAACTTTTGCCCTAGCTTATCATGGAGAAAAGAAGATTTTTAACTATATGATGAAAAAAGTTATAGGGTTAGTATAAATATTAGTATTCTTCGTTTTTCTCGAGATAAAATTTTCTAAAGGGGACAAATTTAGGATTAAATATATCTTTGTAAAGGAAAATCAGTGTTACCAACTTAAATTTAATAAAAATTCTAAAACTTTTTCAAATCGGAACAAAACTATATATATCGTTTCGAAATAAAAAAAAATTTAATTGTGTCTCAAATTTTAAAATTCCTCCAGATTAGTAATAAAAGGATTATTTATCTAGAATGAATAATTAATTAAAATATATGATTACTTATTAAAATTTCAGTAAAAGAAGTGAAAACTCATCGAATTAGATGATGCAAAAAGAGCGCTTAGCATTACTTTTGCCCGGAGAGTGAAATCAAAAAAATTTACCTCTCAATGGGTTTTTTTCTGAAATTTATAAAATTAAGTGAGATTTCATTTAAATGACAATATTTCCTCGCTTTTATAAAAGGTGCTAAGCAAGACGCTTTTTTAAAAGTAATGCGAGGCGCCCTTTTTGCATCTCTGATGAGTTAAGAAAACAAAAATCCATTTCTTGGAATTTTTTTTCATTAGTATTACTTGTTGTTCGATTTTATGAATATAATTTTACGAAATCCATATCTATTTTTATTATTATATTATTTTAAGTAATTGGTTGCTAAAATTAAATAATTTTATCGTAAGAAGCTAGATCATGAGACAAAAGGATCTGCTCCAAGGGTCGGGGACTGGGTTCGGCTTTATATAAAAGAATAATATTTAGTAAAAAGGATAAATTGTTGTTCTTAAGCATTGGGGTGGTCAAATCCCTCCTCCTTTCTTTCCCCAATGACGTCAATACCAAATAAATTATTTAATATGACGTTCTTACTTTTTTTTTTTTTTAATGTGACCTAATTATGTTTTAAAAGATCATTATCCAAAATCTTTCATATTGATATAATAAATAAAGGGTTTATCTGAAAATCTGAGATAATATTTAGAAGTTTAGCATTTAGATAAGCATTTATTACTAGGGGAGCATAAGTGTGCTCCATTTTGTTTGCTGGAAGATGACTAACACACTAATAGATATTGTTTCATTAGTTGCTCTAAATCGGGACACGCATGCGCAATTGTTTATTTCTATGGAGATTTAACAAGCGTGGTTCTCTTTAGAGAAACTCTGGAGCAATTAATATTTATATTTATTTTTATTTATATAACATATCTTACCTTACCTCTCTATTTCTATCATTGCAATGCCTCTCAATTTTCTCTAAACTTTTTCCTATTTCAATCCGTTCCTCATATGCGCATTGCAATGTTCTGAAAAGGATAATCTGGTCACATTGAATAAGAACAATTAATCAAAAAATCCATTAGAGAGTTTGTAATTTAGGCTACCTGTCTTAAGGTAAATAAAAACGAACGAATTTATGCACCTCCAGGGATATAAAGATTACTATGGCTTCTTACACAAACAAGAATTTAAATTTAATTTTGTTGTCTCACATAGACAATGATTTCATAAATTATTCTTTTTACTTTTAAGGAAAAGACGTCTATTTTTGTCAGAAATGTTTGATATTTTATATTTGTTTTAGTAAATGTGCTATATATGGACTAATTAATTGAAAAAATGTTTATTCCAATTTTATTATTTATTATTTGGCTGACGAATATGCGTATCTAGTTCTCTGAAAAAAATTATTTTAATTAAGAAAATTTTACTGTAAAGATTTACTGCTGTTGCATCTCTCTATATCTTTAATATATTTATTTTGTTTCTCCCTTCTATCGATCTCGGAAGTTGCTGGCCTAAACAACAATCTTCCGCTAGGCCACCCCATTCTGTGTCATCAAGATCCATTCACGAGCACAATCCCCAATTTTCCGGACGTTAATTTTATCAGGCCCTTCACTCTTTAATAGATCTATCATTGCGAACTTTCAAAGCAATATTTCTCATTTGCAACATCTTAGCTTGCGTGCATTAATTACTACTATAATTTCCGGAGAGGCGTGCAATTCCTCATTTCACAACTGTCGCTGTGCTAATTAATTTAAGTGCTTTTTTTTATTTATTTATTATTATTATAATAGAAAGACAAAGTAGGCTATTATTTATCGAATTTATATTTATTTTTTTGCATTCTTGTTTGTAATTAACATACTAGTATATAGATCTATCTAATAGATCAACTAGGTCAAGTGTGATTAATCACTATTATTTGTGTGTTTAAGTAATTGGTAAATTCGAATTCAAACTTGCATCTGGGGAATATAATTTATATTTTTTATTTGACTAAAACTAACTGAATATCAATTATCATGGATGATCTATTTGATACAAATATGAATTAAATAATCAATTATATATGACAATATATTTATTAATATTCATTTCTAAAAAAAAAATTCCAGCAGGAATTCAGGCCTTCCGCTTTTCGGGTAGGTGAAGGACCAAAAAACTTCCTCCTCCTCATCCCTAGCTGAGAGACTAGAGGTGGAGACAATATTGATTACCTCGAGGGAGTCCAATGAAAATTTAAACCTGCTTGCAGGCAAAATCAGATCGTCAATTGCAAAGTACAAAAATGCCCTAAAGAAAATATATATATATAAATATCATATATATATTTATTATTGATTGACATATTTTTTACTTTTTAATAATATGTGCAATACTAACACTTTTGTTATATAGAACTTTTGAATATCACATATATTAAATAATAATAATAATCCAGAGTTTTAATTTAAAAAATTGTAGTCATAATAAATATTATAACTGGAATTGCAGCGCAGCCACAAAAGATAAGATGAAAAAAGCTACTCAAAAAAAGTTAATAAAAACTTCCTTGGAATTAAGGGTTTAATGGATATTAGTTCGATTCGAACACTTTCTGGGAATTATAATAGAGTGAGTTCAGTTTCTTTTTCCAAGGGGGACATTCTTGGTAGAGCTGGAAAAATTTTACCATTTACTTTGGATTTTATACTTAATTGATTTATTGCCACGGTTAAATACCTAAATTTTATTTTTTGTGCGACTAATTAAAAAAAAATTAAAGTATATAATCAAACCTTCATTCATCTTTTGATTCAAATTAATTGAGTAATATTTTAAATGAGAAGGTGTGTTAATAAGTTAATTATGAATTACACGCCCCTGACTTGATTAATTTAACGCTTTAATCAATTAGCTAATAATTAATAGATTAGGAAAATAGAAATCTATTTTTCAATCGTGCATTTTCATAACTAAATGAAATTCATTTCCAAACATTACACAGTCGCCTAGCCATATGTCATATGTCACTTGATCAAATATTCAATAATTCTTTTAATTGATTATTTTTAGAGAGAATCAACAAACTTATCAATACTTGACAAAAACATAATTATTTATTTATTTCGATTGGTGGGTCAGTGTCAGTATTAAACTTAGGAAAATGTAATATCTCTTAATGATGGAAACAAAAATGAGTGTGAAATAAATGACACAAGTGGGTTAACGTCATTAGACCAGAGAACGTTGATTAAAGAAAGTTCATACTATTAATATAGCAATTTTGGAGAAATATTTGAATTTTAAAGTTTTGTGGGTATATTTTTTTTTGCTGGTGGATCAAATGGCTCCAGGGCCAATGGACACCTTGGTTCACCAGCAAAAAATAAAATCACAAACACGAGATCGGCACCATCCTGGAAAAGAGTGACGGAAAAAAAACATATCAGTCTTAGGACCTAATGAAAATATACAAGGTTCCGGTTGGAAGAAATGCTAGTTCTAGCTCGGACAGCTCATGGTGGCCATTAACATTCCCACAAGGTGTGGCGTAGGACACTTCCTATGACCACATATTGAATCTTCTTCAATTATGGATTTATTTATTTTGAAAATTTAGTTTATTATAAACTTTTACTTTTTATTAATTTTGTTTTATACTAATGTTTTCTTTTTCTATTATTGTATTTTTATATACTAATTTATGTTATTATAATATATTGTAATCGTATATGAGATGGCCTGGTAGCCATAAAATTAAAAAAAACAAATATGGATTTACAGTGGCGTAACTAGGTCCCAAGCGGGCTACGCATACTCCTGAGAGTGAAAAGAATAACAAAAGATATGTGTTACATATGCCCAGAAGAAAAATTTTAACACTTTTGGACTTAGCTATCTTGACTATCATTATTATTTCTATTAAAATTAAAAGATTAATTCATTCAAAGCATTGATTTTGGACGTGGATGACTATGAGATCGGATGCAAGCAGCAGAGAAATGAAATATAAAATTTTATCTCTGTTTAAGCTATTGTCGATGTTACGGGATTTCTAGACAAACTTACAGGTAACGTGTAAAATTTAAATAATATAATTTTTATGGGCAAATTTTATTTGATTGAAGAGGAGAATAAAATTAAAAATTGCCATAAAATTATTTTCTTCGAGAGGATATTTCGATCGCATCATCGCAACCATCTTCAGGGACTGGAAAAGTTAGATACACAGATGAAGATAGGACCGAAATTTTCTTTTAAATATTAAGTAAAAGTTGAGGTAAAACAAAAAGGATTTTATGAAGATTTTTAATTTTTTTTTTAATCAAATGTTAATATAAAAAAAATTTGGTATTGAGCAATATGTATTTATTTTTTTGCAGAAGATGGTTTTCTTTCAGCATCCTTTGCATTTCTAAACAGCCAGGCTTCTACCTGTTTATTATTATTATTATTTTTTGTCTGCAACTATGAGTTACTCGAGCTAAGATTGGCATTTCTTCTAAACCTTTATTCCAGTGGTGACCACCTCGAAGTTCGCGTATCGTTTCAATGTGGCTCGCGACTAGCAGATTCAGATTCAGCAGGATTATTAAAAATAAAATGATAATATTTATCGATAGGTCATTTAATAGATTCACAGCTGCCATCTCTCCGCCTCATAACAATTTTACCATATTTACCCTATATGCCAGAGTATAAACTGACCGAAGACATGCAATGTCAGTCATCACATTGATTATTAATAAGTTTTGTTTGTCCTGTATTGTATTTAATAATTTGTAGCAATAAATAGCAATAGTCTAAATTTATTTTCTTTTGTATGTAATAGCTATTGTTGCTGATTTAAAAAAAAAAAAAAGGTCGACGTCCTATGTGTGGTTTGCCTAAAATTTTAAAATTCGAAATTTGCTCTCGATAAGCCACTGCTTTATTCTATTTTTTCCTCTCTTTAGTAAGTAACGGGACAACTTAATTTTTTACCTGCCCTCCTCTCAATTAAATAGATAATCATGAAAAAATAAATAATTTATAATGATTATTTGAAAAATTTGTTTATTTCCCTTTTAATTACTGCAATATACATTATAATTATAAAAGCCATGTAGGGGCAAGAGCTTGATATAATTTTATTTAAAAATTTATTTGTTCATTCATTAAAAAAATTTCATTCATTTTCATGTATAAATGGAAATATAAATAAATAAATTTGCGTTTAATTTGAGGTCATTGGGTTTCATGTTCTTCAATATTTCAATAATGATACACTTATCCGTATGAATTATTTATTTATTTGTAGTAGAGGGAAAAAAAAGAGCTGAAAGCAGCCTGGCATTTAATTTATTAATCAAAATTACAAAATAGAGAAGGTATGAGAAGATAATTACGAGTAATTTACGTTATAACTTGAAAAAGACAATGAAATAAATTAAAAAGTCACTAATTTATTTTATATAAAAATATTAACAGCCTGAAGTGATAGTTTCTAGTAGAGGTAAAAAAAGAAAGAGCAGAAAGCAGCAGGTATTTTTTAATTTATTAATAGCAATTCAAGCCGACGTTTCAGTCATCTATGCGACCATCTTCAGGACTATTATGAAATCGAGAAGGCATGATGAATGCAATATTTTATTTGAACAATTTATTTATGTAAAAAAGTTTTCCCTCATGTTTTAATTTAATATTTTATTTACATTTTTAAAAACAACACTTTCAACTCACAAAAAGATTTCAAATCAACATGTTGTATTGAAATATTATATTAATAATCAAATATTTTATTTGATAAGATTAAAGTATTATAAAATTAAAATATTAGATTAAGACATAAGAGAGCAAACTTTTTTACATAAATAAATTGTTCAAATAAAATAATTTAATTCTCACTCTATTGGGCCCTGATCTGATGCCATCGCTAATTGTTAAAACAACTACATGCCATTTCATAACATTGCTAAGATTTCTCATTGATATCACTTCAGGCTGTTAATATTTTTATATAAAATCAATTAGTGACTTTTTAATTTATTTCATTGTCTTTTTCAAGATATAATGTAAATTACTTCTAATTGCATTCATCATGCATTCTCTATTTCATAATAGTCCTGAAGATGGTCGCATAGATGACCGAAACCTCGGCTTGAATTGTTATTAATAAATTAAAAAAATACCTGCTGCTTTCTGCTCTTTCTTTTTTTACCTCTACTAGAAAGATCTAGACAGCTATCCGCCTTACTTTAATATTTATTTATTTATTTGTTTAGAGAATTGTCTGTAATGTATACTTTGAGAAGAATGGTGGAAAAGCCAAAGCAGTACGTTAAATAAAATGTCCAGACAAGACTTTTTGACCGAAGTTTATTGGGACATCTTCAGTAAGAGGAAATTAAACGCATGTGAATTTTTGCAAAAATTAACATATGAATAAACTCGGCTGCATTGAACAAATATTTCTTAACAATTATTTATTTATTTATTTTAATCAATCATACCTATTTCGATAGAGATTATTTAAAATTTTTCGTTCCATTATTTATTTGAACTTCCTATTATTAATTACTTTTTTAATAGGCTTATTCTTAAGAAATAAAAAAAAATCATTTTTAAAATTCTCGAGATTATTATTAATTAGCCAAGAATTTGTGAACATGTTTTTACTCACAACCACCCCTTTTTAACTCATGGGTTTTGGCTAAAGGAGCGAATAAAAAAACCTATTGTTCAATAATATTTATTTATTCAAGTTAAATGGAATGAATAAGATGTCTAATAAATAGGAAATTTATAGCTTCTAAGCAATTTTGTTTTTGTTGTGTAAACAATGCAGTCGGATCGATATATAAATATAAATATATTCCGAACAGCCTACCCTCTTTCAATGCTCGAAACTCAGCCTCGCACCAAGATCATGGGTCTTTTATCCATTTTTTTTTTTTTTTTTTTTTTTTTGTTTTTTTTAGGGCTCCCACAAGTCTAAAAAAATTTTGTCAGACAACATTTGTTAACATTTGTTTTCAAAATAAACTATAATTA
>JAAAKE020002332.1:0-10653 GCA_010014785.2 Anisolabis maritima
AATGAAAAATAAAAAAGAAATTTATTTTAAATATTTTTAAATTCCACAAATGAAAAAAAATCGACAAAATTAAAAAAATTTTCTATTATTAATTAATATTTTTCATTATTGAAAAGGGATTTATTTCATGGGTTTTTTTTTTTCATGAGATGGGTTACAACGACTATTTTATTTCAAATTATCTCCGAAACCAGTAAGCTGATTTTATTGCTCTTTATTACTTTAGATTTATTAGACAGGGACATAGGATTATAAAACTGATTTTATTATATAATGAAGCAAATCTGTTTGCCAACATTAAACGAAATATTGGATGGAGACTTGGAATTTTGCATTGCATATAAGGAAAAATTCAAAGAATACAGAGCGATGGTTAAATTTTATATGCTGCCAATGGATGACGAGATGTAGCGCGGTACGAATCTTTAACGCATTCCATTTCAACATCTATTAGAGATGGAGGCTTGGTTTATAGATAAGGAAATATTCTAAGAATACAGAGCGATGGTCAAATTTTATATACTGCCTGAATGGTCTCGCCTCTCGTACCAAAGTTCAGTGGTTCGTTTCCCGTTCTAAATAATTTTATTTTTTTATATAATAGATAATATTAAAACAAGTTCCTAATAATAGAAAGAGTACGAATGTGCAAGATATGAATCATTTATAGGTGAATTCCAGAGCATAATTAATTTATTTCATGTCCAAAGGGAGAAATGCAAAGTGCAATTCGAGCACTCAGATAATCCAGGCAGACTTAAAAAAAGAGCGGATAAGAGAAAACAAAGAGAGCAAAAGTACAGATATCATTTTTCCTCTAGTTTCGTTATTTTTGATCGAATTCATGTCTAAATGGAAACCTCCCTCTGTGAATTAATTAGGATTATGAGGCTCTAGGGTTTGTTTTGATGGGGATATTTTAAAGGATACTTTGCTAGTGGGCTCTCTGCAAACTATTTTTATTTTTAGAGATATGAAGCTCTATCTCCTAAACCGTTCGGTTAAATTTAAAATGAACTACTGATAATTAATCTCTGAATTTCTCTCTTATCAGATTGCAAACTCCCAAAATGATTGATCAAGTAGTTTCCTTAATCGAACGCCCTAAAGTTTCCCGCAAAGCCCTATCTCCGAAACCGTCTTGTCAAATTCTAAATGGGCTATCGATAATTATTCTCTGAATTTTTCTCTTATCAGATTGCAAAATCCCAAAATGATTGATCCAATAGATTCCTTAATCTAACGCCCTAATGTGTCCAGTCAATTTACTTCCATGTTGGTATTTAATTGTAAATTTAACCAATATAATCTAGAGATTAAAAAAAAAAAAAAAAAGAGAGAGAGAGAGAGGAGAAAAAAGAATAGAGTATTAGTGACGAGCAAGGTGGAGCTAGCGGCCGATTTCTAATTGGTAATTCTCCGCCATGACTAAAATGGTATTCACATCAAAACACTCAATTTTGGTGTTTTTTTTTTTTTTTTTTTTATTATTTTAAGTCTCTCGGCATCTGAGATCATATAAACTTTTAAACCATTACCAATTTATTCTTTACGATACTTGTTATCCAGGCATATTTGTTTAAATCAATTGGTATCCAAGTGCTTTAAATAAATTTTCATCGGACTGCCTGATATCCGAACTCACATCTCTAGACTTTTAAGGTTATCAATATTGACATTGACAATAGTTTTAACCTCTGACACGCGCAAAATTCAAAATTTGAAATTGTCGTGTCACTAATAAACGTGCTCATAAAATAGGTGAATCTTAACCAAAAATTTTGTATACATTTATGATTGGATGAAAGTCAGTTTTCTGTTTTTTCATAAGAATTCGTTTACAAATAAGAGAGAAACAATTTCAACATTTCAATTGAGCGATGAAAGGCCAGATGATCTATACACTTGTACCTGGCCTGGGTCTCAGTGCGCAGATTTCTTTTCCAAAAAATTATCTGTGATTCTCTATGAATTATTTTCTTTGCATTTTTCATATATTTTTTTCTTATCAGAAATCAGAAATTTTATATACTTTTATTTAAATTAGTTAAGAAAAAATATACCAACACAATGTATCTTGTGTAAAGGCACATCCCATTACATTCTCTTGACTAATCAAATAAGAAAAAATTATGTGATGTCCTCTTAGTCTCACTCTTAGATTTTTTATTATAAACCCCTTTAAAGGTTCTTATGTATATATATGTATTTTGCATTGAAATAATATATCATATGTCTTCATAACGTTTTGTGAAATATTTTTTCATATGGATAATATATTTTTTTTTTTTCAATTCCTCACACTGCTATTTTTATAACACTTCCCTGTTTCTGACACAAGGATTCTCTCTCTCCCTTTCTTTTCTAATAAATCACTATCTTTTTGCTTTAAATATTTTTTTTAAATAAAAACAAAAATTACTAATCATTGAGTTTTTTAAATAAATGATTAAGCGGGGTTCGTAATATATATTTATATGTTCAGGTTAATTAAAATTTTTATTTTTCTAATTATTTATTTATTATTTTTAGTATCTTTGGGTACTAAGGCTTCTATACTTCACAAATACAATATTATATTAATAGAAAATAGAAAAAATAAAATCAATATCGATATGAGTCATGTATATATAAATTTATTAATCATTAAATTAAAATTTTTTTTAAAATGAAATAATAAAAAATGAAATAGGGGTTATAGTAAAGAATATATTAATACATGAAAAATTTTGTTAAGGCATACTTTAGGAGTTATATAATAAATTGAGTGTTTTAACTTCTTATATCCTTTTCAACCTCGAAAAAAAATCAGCTGCTATATATTTTTAAGATTCCGTCTATAATAAAGAATATTTTTTACCAAATTTCGTTAGGGGACATCGCTTAATATAGATTTGGTGTTTTTTTTATATAAAGAAAGTGTTAAATGTTCAATTTCACTCTCTCTGACGGCGAGTACCCCAATACAATCCAACGATACATCATTGAATTCAGCATTTATTGAAGAATAAACCTGCATAGTTTCGTTAGGGCACATCGTCTAATGTAGGAGTTATAAATGTCTTTAATGAAAGGGTGGTTTTTATTTTTTTTTCACTCTCTCTGACGGGTGGTACCCCAACGACATATCATTCGATTCAGATTTCAATAAAGAATATTCCTGGAAATTTTCATTAATGCATTCATGTATTTTAGGAGTTATTAATTAATCAAAAATCCTGCTCGTCTAGAGACATGTTTTCTATTCATTTTTATTTATTTCTTTGATTAATTTATTATTTTCTCTATAGAATTAAATTCCCCATCTCATACTCTTTATCTCTACGAAATTTCACATTAATTAATTCTATAATAACGGAGATATTAATTATTTATTATAATTTAATTTTCAATGTTTGCTGGCAATGCGACGTTGCCATTTAAAAATCGGCCGATGTCTTCATCGTGCTCCATTTTGGACCCCAGTTACCTAGAGAAGTATAAGTTATGTTACTATCATAATGCTTTATATCAATTATTTTTTAAAAATAATCAATTTGTGGTGCGGTAAAAATAATTTTAAAGTATCCAGATTGTTTTATTTAAAATTTTTTTTTAATTTCTTACCAAGAAATCAACGAAAATAACAAGAACGGAAAAATAATTGAGGTTAAATTTCAGTTTTATAGGATAATATTCCTTAAATAATTATTTCTTTTTTAAACATTAAAATTAGTTACATTGAAAACATTATAAATAATAATTGTATTTTTCTCTCCCCAAGGCCCAAGAGTTAAAGATAATAACATTGTCAATATTGATAATCTTAAAAGTCAAGGAGCGTATGTTCGCATCCGAGGCAGTCCGATGAAAATTTATTTAAACAAATTGGATACTAAATGCTGGATAATACATATCGTAATTAAAATATATTAGTTTGTTGTTTAAAGTCGATATGGCCCAAGATGCCGAAGACTAAAAAAAATGTATTTTCTTGACTTGCATTTTACTGAACACGAGCAGGTATTTTTAAAATTAAAAAAAAAAAAACCTGGTTGTTCTGCTGTCAATTGTCATTTTTTCGACATGATCACGTTCAAATTTTGCTGAGGATAATAAGAAATATGTAAAAGTGTTTTATCTAATAAATTTATATTTTGTTTCAAAATTTATAACAATAATTATCTTTTGTTTACAAAGCTAAAAATATCCCAATAATTCACAGTCGATGAACGCAAGTCTTCAAGCGCTTGTACACTTATGTACGCAAATACATTGCTCAGTTAATTAAAGGTACTGATTTAATGATAAAGTGTACATTTTAAAGAAATTTATATTTAAATATATAAATTTGTATAATAAATACAAATTCTGAAAACTATCCATTTCAAACTGCGTCGCCCGGCAACTCTCAAACTGGGCCCAAAATGGCGACTGCATATACTATCTTACCCAAATATCTAATAATTTTACATTTAATAACTATTGAGCGGTAAAACTGGGAATTAGAAAACTGCAAAAGATAAATTACAATGAGTTGCTCATCTCTTTTTCTATTTTCTTCAATTGACTGCAACACAACATTAAATTATATATTCAATTTTAGAAACGTCAAGAGAGAATATCCTATTCCAAAATTAAATCCCTATTTCGGTAAAATAAATTTCGTATTTCATATTTTTCATTTAAATTATATTTGTTTTATTAAGTAATTTTTCATTTTTCAGATGTTTGAAATTCTTTAATTCAAAATAAAATTTCTAGTTTTTATTTTATAATTATATATATACCTCTCAAGGAATATATTATTAAATTTTATTTGAAATGCTCATTAATATAATAATTAGGCTTGACTTATTTATTCTTTAATAGGATATTAAAATTAAAATTATTAATTATGACTTGCATTTAACGGATATTAATTTGCTAAATTAACATGGATAATGTAGCAGAGCAATCGACTCTTAACGATAATGAAGCGAAAGCTTCATTTTGGAAAAAGAATTCGAAAACTGTCCCGGGGAGGTAATCATCTCTAGCTATTTTGTTTTGTTTGACATTTTTTTATATTTTCTTATATATATATATATAATTTAATGACAAGGCCAAGCCCCAAAAAAGATCCAAGAGGCTCTCGACAAAAGAATTCGTCTTCAACCTCTTTTCAAGACTTTCAGGAAAGTGTAAGCGATGCTTGGGATATCGGCGATGACGAATTTTGTATACTGACAGGTGAGAAATTTTTTTAAAATTATAATGAACTCCTATCATTATAATTAATTAAAAAGAAGAAATAAATATCTCTTGACTAATAATTATTGGAAAATAATTTATTTTATTTTTAAGGTAGCGCGTCGACACAAAGTATTCGTGCTTTGTGTGTAATTATAAAATAAATTGACGTTACCATTCTAAATAGTATATAATATTATATGATAATATAATAATTTTTAATTTATTTATTTTTTCAATTTAAAGTTTTTTCGGCTTCTCTCTTAAATATACATATATCAATAATGATAAATATTCAATTACCAATAGCTACTTGTGGTCGATTACTACCATTATTCCTTGAGGTTCCCCTTCTGAGGTTTAGCGGTGTTTGGCTTTGCTTAACATAATTGATCTTGGTGGTTCTTCCTCTCCGCCTAAACCAAGGCCGCCGGCATTTTTAATTAAATATTGTTCTTTCTTTTATATCTAATGACTTTTAAGTCACTCTATAACCTACTCTCATGCCTTAAGAACGCATGAACATTAGTGATACTTTGTACTGAAACGTTAGCGAGTGAACAAATTTTATTTATTTTTCTCTATTTAAAATAAACTCATAATCTTTTTAATTTTTTAATAATGAAGTAATTTAATTTTAATAATAAAGTACCCTACGCTGTCAAATTAAAATAGGCACTTATAAAAACTATGTTAATTACAGTTCAAAATTGTTCAGACTTTAAATTTGTATTTATACAATGGAATTATTTTTAACTTTTGGTTTCACTTTAGCCATAGAAAGGTTTTAAAAATTTGTGTAATTTTTCAAGAAGACAAATTGGTTGTGACGGAATTCAGAGGAAATTAGTAGATCTTCCCACAATTATCAAGTATAAATAGAGGGATAAATAAATAAATTTATTTACCTCCTTAGAGGTACGAGTCCTCGGTAGCTAGATCCAATCAAAGAAATAAAAATTTACAAATTACATAATACAAACCTACAAACAAAACAAAACAAAATTAAATTAAAAAAAAAAAGAAATATATATATTCATTAATAAATAACATGCTTATTAATTTCCATTGAAAGAATAAGATAAAAACTTGATTAAAAAAACTTAAAAAAGAACAGTTAATTTAAAAATTTGTAAGCTGCCAGGCCCCTCTGTTAGACAGAAAAATGTGTTGATACGATAAAAAAATTCTAAACAAACATTAGGTATATATATCTCATCAATAAGCAATTCCAAAAAGAAGGGCCAGTGATAGCAATACATCCCATGCCATTAATTTCTCAGGGGGGGAGGGGGAATTAGAAAATGTTTGTGAGCAGTATGGCTTTGCTCGCTCATTATTTTTCCTTTCTCAGGTCTGATTCAAATAACCAAAGAATAGTTCTCACTTGATATGAAATGATTCTAAAATTCTTTGCGATTGTTCAAAATATACCTATAAAAAATACTACAAAATAAGTGGCCGAAACGTTCTACTTTATACATATAAAATAACTTTTTATTTGTGAATGATAACAATTGTGAAAGCTTCAATTCTTTAAAATAAAATATTATAATTTTGATATTAAAAATTTATTTCTTAAATTAATCTTATTATTGCAATTTCAAATATTGCAATGTTAATAAAATTTTGTTTTTTGAAAATGGAAGCATAAAGTCCAACGGACCTATAATGACCAGTGGTCACATACCAGGAAGAACAGGAATAAGAGAGAGTGAGAACTTTAAAAGGTGCTCGTTGAGGTTGGATTTTAAAGATTGAAGATTGTTAGTTTTAGGATAGTAGTAGGGAGGTTGTTCCATTCACGGGAGGCATTGGGAATAAAGGAAGACTGAAATTGACTACTTCTAGTCGCTAGTTGGGGGTGTTGGGACGATGACTCCCTTGTATTGTGACAAACGTCGCTTTTGGAGGAATGATGGATTTTATTTCGACAGAACATCAACCATGGTAATAACCGTAAAAAGTGTCAATGCAGAGATTCTTCTTCTGTAGTCGAGGGGCTGAAGGAGGCAGTAAGAGACTCGACTCTAATCACTCTCACCTTCGGACGAATTTGAGCCTTGTATAGGGTTAGAAGTTGGTGAGTGGAGAAACACTACTTGGATCTGAAGAGAAAACCAAGCTTCCTTGGAGCAGTTTTGGCGACCGCAGAAATATGGTCATTTCAGGAAAGATCCAAAGATATCGTTAAACCCAGAACAGAAAGCGAGTCTCTGAAATTGATATTATTATGACTAGTTGGGATATGGGCATGTCGGATTTTCCAGTATGGAAATTAAGCAGCATTGTGATTGTTTTCTTGGAATTAAAGTTGACGTGATTACGGGATCCCCATTTCTCCAAAGTGCCGAGGTCATCATTGATAGAAGACACATTAACTTGGCGACTAAGAAGAACTGCTTAGGAAAAACTCCCTTCGATCTAATTGATTCCAGAGTACTATCGTCCGCAAAATAGTGGGATTGGAGGTCACCGTCATGAGGATATAAGAAATAAGGTGGGCGAAAGGACCGGACCTTGGGGGACTACAGCATTGATTGTATGAGGATCAGAAGTAACTCCGTCGACCACAACTGAGATCTTTTTATCAGTTAAGAAGCTTTAGATCAACAAAGATCCGAAGAAAGGCTAAAGTTTGGGAGTTTTGAATATAGGTTTTTGCCATACCTGGACAAAAGCCTTCTAGATGTCAAATAAATTAGGACAGATTCTAAATGACCTCAGATGTCGAAAAAGACTTTAAAAAAACTTAGCGAATCTAACGCTCTAAACTTACTGAAAAATATTGTTTTGACTTTTTCTCTAAGTGGCTGACACCTCTTCCTAAAGCTGCCTCCTGAATAGGGAACCATCAATTATTCCTTAAAACATTTAATATATTTTAACCAATGCCATCATTTGGTCAATGACAGGACGATCAAATCCTCCTCCTTCCCTTTCCAAATTACCTCCAAGGATATCAATGTATTCAGTGGAAACTCGATTATACGGACCTCATTCATCCGGATGCCAGTTAAAAATTAACGATTTCTTAAAATCTGGCTAGTTTTCAAGCTATGAGATTTTTTTACATATATACATATGTATATGTTTTATATTTATTTATTTTAATAGAGGAGAAGGCAAGTTCAGCACCCTTTCAGTGCTCAATAATAACTAAAAAGCCTGCCTTTTCCTCTATTAAAATCATAACACAGCAACAATTTCCTTCTTTCAGGAGAAATAACATATTTTTATTTTATTATATATGTTTGAATAAAGAAGTCGTAGCATATTTTTTAAAATTTTTCTCTTTTTTTTAAATTTTATTATCCGGAAATCTCATATTTCAATTAGTCCGGATAATCGAATTTCTACTGTAATTTTTATTCATAAAAAATTTTCTTTAAATAGGTTGTGGTTGAGGATTTAGAACAGGGATCAGGAACCTGCGGGATTCTCAGCTGAACAAAGTACGGCTCTTTTATATTGAATTAAAAGATAAATAATTAATGCAAACAACTAAATATTATAATCCAAACATAAAATGAGTCTGATATCAGTACCGAATTAAAAACAAATTTACTAATGTTTGGACTTCATGTAATTGAAGCTTGAAAAATCGAATTAAATTTTTTGGCTCTAAATTTTTTGTGCACTTGCTCTCTCTTTGGTTCAAAATGGGCCCCAACCCCTGATATGGAAAGTAGTAGTTTGTTTTTACTCTAAAATGATATCACTGACTAAGCTTATAAAATATCACTTGAAGAGAAATCCTTAATCTTAAGTAATTAGAATATTAATTAATATGAACTATATATATATAAATAAAATCACATTGGTCATTTTCTTTTCATATTTTAAAAATATTTTGTTTTTTGAATTTATAACCCACCAATCAAAGTATTTATTTTTCTAATAAAAAATTTTCTATATTTTTAGATGTTAGAATTTCCAAAAGTGTGGCTCGGTCAGCTGCATTGAGTGTGATCAGAAGTCATCTTTATGGTGGACGAACTGGAAATCCTTCCTCCTCTTCTCAATCCACTTCTCAAATTCAAACAGAAGAGCCCCAAGCCAAAAAACCAGCTACTTCTAAAGGTACTTTTTCAAACTAATCATTAGACTTATTTACTTAATTATTTTTTATTTTTCCTTTTTAAAATATATTATTTTGTAACAAAATTAAAATCACAACCTTTATTTATTTATTTATTTTTTTTTTAAATTTTCTATGTGGATACAGTGAGATTCGTGAATTTTTTTTCAATAATTTAAGTTATCATATTTCCAGATAATACAGGCTGTCAAGAAAATGTTCAATCAAATTCCACGAATTCTCCTCAAGTTCAAACACAAAATTTAATCCCAAATCGACAATTAAGAGGCAATCAAGTTCGATTAAAACAACTTAATTTAAGAGATGGTATATTTTTTCCAGATTTTTATTAATTAAATAAAAATTTTAATTTACTATTTTACTACTTTTTACTTAATTTTTAGATTGTGAAACGAGCAAATTAGAAAGATTTCAACAACTTTTAGAATCTGTTTTATTGAATTTAGATGATTTGCGTCAATTAAGTTGGTCTGGTATTCCATTGAAAGTTAGGGCAATCACTTGGCGTTTATTATCTGTACGTAAGTTCTTTTATTAAATTTTATTCTATTTAAATTAATTTTATTATTTTTTACATTTAGGGCTATTTGCCTACCAGCACTGAAAGACGTCAACAAGTTCTAGAACGAAAACGATTGGATTATTGGAATTTAGTTAAACAGTATTATGATACAGAGAGAGATGAAACACATCAAGATACATATCGCCAAGTAAGTTGAAGTTTTTTTTTTATTGGGTTTTGAAATAAAGATATATATTTAATAAATTAAAAATTCGGCTTTCTCTTACTCAAGTAACTTACCCATAAGAAATAAATGAAAGCTGAAAACAAACATTAATTAACATTAATGCATTACTTCCCAAAATTGGAGAAAATAAAAATAAATTTAATATTATTTCTCCCACAAAAATAATTGGACAACCTTATCTTTTGTTTTGTCTTAATGGATAATTAGAAGACCTACATAAAATTCGAAAATACTTCTAATAATAGGTAAAACATTTTGATAATATTCAATTTCATTTAGCTCTCCTAATTGTCCATTAAGATGAAACAAAAAATACATGTTGTCCAATTATTTTAGAGGGGGATAGTAGTACCCATTATCAAGGTTGGCCAGTCGTGAAACTATAAACGAAATTTCCGGGAACACCATTGGAGAAATTTTAAATTAATTTTGATATAATTAATTACCTTCGTTAAAACTTTATTTTTTTATTATTTTTTTTGATTATATTGTAATGAACTTTGCAACAAAGTCGCCAATTTCCCCCGACCCCCCACCCCCCACCCCCCCCCCCACCCTCACCCCCCCTCCCTCCTCTCCTGCGCTCGTATC
>JAAAKE020002343.1:0-29303 GCA_010014785.2 Anisolabis maritima
GTATTCAAAGAAATTTTTCATTCAATTCCTAGTAAATGATTAGAGAAAGATTTTCTTCTGTTCATTAAGAATATTTTAATATCTATTTTGTTTTTTTTTTTTTTTTTGAATTTTTTAAACATCAGGTTAGTCTTTTTTTTTTTTTTTAATATTATTCACGAATTGAGACAAATATTTATTTAATATTTCAATTATGTAAATGAATGCATTAATACTTAAATGAAAAATATAAGTGTTTGTTCTTTTATTTTATACTAAAATTGAAATAAAATTTCCCATTTTTTATATATAAATATATATATGTATACAGAGATTAACAAAAGAGTTTATTAATATTATACATAATTTTATCCAAAAAAAGAGAATTTATTTATATTAAATTAAAAAAAAATTAATATTCCCAAGTGTTTGATTAAAATCTCCGGTTTTTTTTATTGTACACTCTATATATTAAAATCTCAAACAATAATAAATAAACTTGGATCTTTTAATTTGAAATTTAAAAAATGTTGTAAGTAATCTAATCTTGAATAAATTATAATCTTTGATTAATTTTTGTTCAGTGTCATTTTATCTGATTGTGAAGGTGAAATTTTTCATCAATTGACGTTTTATTAAGAAAGTGAATTAAAGAAAAGAAAAATCCTAAAAAATGGATTCTTCACTATATGCCTCTATTAAAAAGTTTCTATATTTTCCGTGAGTAAATTTTAATATAGGCTCATATACAAATATGTACTGTATATAGT
This sequence comes from Anisolabis maritima, assembly GCA_010014785.2. Taxonomy (NCBI): domain Eukaryota; kingdom Metazoa; phylum Arthropoda; class Insecta; order Dermaptera; family Anisolabididae; genus Anisolabis; species Anisolabis maritima. The sequence goes on from JAAAKE020002343.1 coordinate 750, forward strand.
CTATTCAATTTATAAAACAATTTTATTTTCCCTAGACAAAAATTTGATCTGACATCTTTTTATATCAAATTTAAATTCTCAGCACTCAATGTAACTTCTTAGTTGATGAAGAAGGAGCCAACTTCTCTTTATATATTATAGTAAGAGGATTGAGTTTGAGATTTCGATCAAGGGAATAAAGAGATAAGAATTAAAGAAATAAAAAAATGGACCATGCACCCTAGTGTAAAGGTAGCACGTCCGCCACAAAAGAGGAAAATTAATCCAGGTTCGAATCCAGGAAGTACGAATTATGCCCAATTAAACATAAATTCATCATCTTAAACGATAGATAGACTGGATTTTGCAGACTCTACAGATATTGTTTGAAAACTACAAACTATTTCAACCAAAATCCTATCAGTTGAAATAAAAACTCTGGTGTGGTGGCCACACATCACACAATTTTCCTTACCTTAATTTTATAGACTCAGGCGTCCCTAAAACAATTTTCCGTTGATCTTACATATATATGTAAGAGAAAGTAAAAATGCAATGTAAATATAAATATACAAATATCAGGAGGAAATGTTCTAAATAATTAGTCATATCTTTTATGGAAATTTATTTCTCTTAACGTTTTTATTCTATTTTTTAACTTTCTGAATTAATTAGAACATTTGGTGTGAGATAATTTATTTATATTAATAGTATAGTTGTGCAAAATTTATCGCCCGTGATTTTTATCTTTTCCAAAACACAAAAAAAAAATAGTTTTTTATTAGAATTAACAATAAGAATGAGATTTATTATTTAATATTATATCGAAATCCCAAAGGAATTGGGAATAAAAGAGGAAAAAAAACGTTGGATTAAATGGCCGAAAACATTTTATTTATTCTTTCTGTATATAGCGAGTTATTGCATCCTAATCATTTAGTTGGAAGCCTAATCAAGCCGGCTTTGTGACTATGCCTCTTTATAAAACATTTTATTCCACTCAAAAATAATTTATTTGTTATTTATTTTTTTTGATTTCAGAATAATCATGATTCTCCGGCTCTATTCGGCTATGGTTTTATTATGGGATGTTAGTATGCTAATGTTGTTCACTTTCTGGTCGGTGTTCGAATCCTTCTTTCAATTCTTTTTCCCGCCCAGAGAAAAATCAATTGTTGGCGATATAGTTTTGGTAAAATATTTTCTATTAAAATTGTTCTTCTTTTTTCTTTTTATAATCAATAATATATTTTTAGATTGTAGGAGCAAGTCGTGGAATTGGTCAAGAACTTGCCTGGCAATCGGCGCGACTTGGTGCGGAGGTGGTTTGTCTTGATATTAACACAAGGGCTAATGAAGAAACAGTGAAACAATGTCAAAAAGCTAAAGGAGGCCTAGCCAAAGCTTATGCTTATACTTGTGATGTCTCAGACCAACAACAGGTAGTTAAAATTTATTTTTAATATAAAGAGACAATAAATAAATCCTCTGTCCCAATCTGAGAATATATGGAACAAAAATTAGATAAGATTAGGTAGATAGGAAACGAAAATCTTGTCAGAATATTATAAAATATAAAATATAAATGAATACCATTTTTTCTTAATTTTCAAAATATTTCAAACTCTCTCAAACGCAGACCATAACTCCGGGAATATCCAGAGGCAAAATCTGTGGAGGAGATCATGATTCAAAAACCGAGCCACAACCAACCATCCTCCAAATGAAGTCGCGTTATTCCGCTGATAATTGCATCTTAATCAGTAAAACTGCTTTTCGAATATATATACACCATCTCCTTTTGAGAAAGAAGCTGGAGATGGCAGTCGAAGGAAGATGTCACCAGGTTAAATAGAGATAAGATGTTTCAGCCTGTTTTTTGGGACATTTTTAGTTCATTATACATATGGGTATTCTTACAAAAAATTGACATATGATTAATTATTATGTGTATTGTATAATTCCCCTAATGATGGCCAATATAATTAGGCCAAAACGTCTTATCTTATTCCTTTGGCTGCCATCTCCATTTTCCTTCTCAAAAAGTTTACATCACAGCGACATCTCTCAATGAGATATTTGAACAGAACACATACAAGACAAATGGGCTCTGTCCAAATAAATTATCAACTGTTAATATAAGTAAATATCTGTTTCCCAAAATTCAAAATTTATTTTTAATGAAAAAGGTACTCAATTATATGTTATTAAGAAAAATATTTTGACTCTTAGTTCAGTCATATTATCTATTAGGCAATTTATAAAAATATCTTATCTAAAGTCTTTAAATTTTTTGAACTATGGATATTTGATCCATAGAGACTATTAATAAGACGGTTCTAAGGAAAATATAGCAAATATCTAATATTTAACTATTGCATTAAGAATATAAGTAAATACAATATTTATTTTGATAATGAAATAAATAAAGAACAGTCTTATCCTCAAATATTAATTCTTAAAAGTTTGTCTCCCAACCTAATTAAATATATAAGATATTTTTCAAATAATAAAATAATCAATACAAAAAATAGCTGTAACATTTACTGGATGATGGATGTTAGGAACTAAGAAAAAGCACCTCAAATGCAATCTACTCAATGACAAATATTTCGGACGCTCTATGAGGAACATCTATACTATGAAAAGGAAATTTTTATTGTGCTCTTTGTGTATACAAAAAATGTTTTGGAAAATATATATATATATGAGCATAATTTATATTAGAGAATGGTGTGTGGCATTGATACACTCTATTCAAAAGGTGAATATGCGGAAATTTGTAACATTGTCATACCCTAAAATAGATGATCGTACAATGAATATATATATATATAAATAATTTATTTAAATGAGATTTTCCCTTCTCCTTTTTGGAATTCAGAGTTATTACAAAATTTTACAGTTAAATTCTTTGATTTAAATATAATATAATTGCTGCTTGGTCTTCATTGCGTTTTCTAGTTCGTTCTCGAGCCCGGGGTTCTCTCAAGCACTCTCCAAATTTCAATTATATTTCTGTTCGGTTCCCTTGCTATTATCCTTCCCCATCCTTTATATATTTAACTTTTCTATTCCTCCACTCCATGCAGTCGCCCATCAAATGTTGATCGTACAATTAATATATAACCTTTCAGAGAAAATGCGAGGCCCGAGGCAAGGACTTTCAAAATTTAAATAAAATCAATGGTATTTAATATTTATTCGATTATAAAAATTAATTATTTCGCAGAAGTTTTGTTCACTTAAATATTACCAAATTCAGTTATTATTTTAGGATAATCCCCCTCTGATAGACAATATATATATATATATATAGAGAGAGAGAGAGAGAGAGAGATGCATTTTCTGAAGGAACTCAACAAAAATCATTTCGCAAAACATCTGCAATAAAATGAGGTTCAATTGAAAGGAAAGAAGGCTGGGCTTTCTCCTTTATTTCCTAAGAAAATATTTTATAACTTATATTTATAAAATATTACATTTTAACATATAACATTTTGACTATAATTATATTCCATTTGAAGCAATGAAAACTCTTACAGTCGTTTTTCGGCGCATTTTCACTGTTGTTATTTGTTATGTTATTTCTTCTCTAATATAAAAAAAAATTATTTCGATACTTGTTAAGTATAAGTTAAAGATAAGAGGAGTAAATAAAATTATTATTTTAATTATAGGTACTAGATGTAGCTGAGAGGATTAAAAAAGAAGTTGGTGATGTGACAATAATAATCCATTGTTGTGGAATTCCAAGCGCACGAGCAATCGTCTCCAAAAATCAAGATGTACGAAAGACGTTGGATGTCAGTCTCATTTCTCATTTCTGGGTAATTTTGCTTTTTTTTTTATATCCAAACTCAAACAGAAAACTCACATTGAAATAAATCCAGAGATTTGAGCGACAGTAAAAGAGACCACGAAACGTATCCACCGCCACTTTCTCTCTTGATAAGGGCTCTAAATGGAAGTCCGAAATGTTGAATCAATCTCAACAACGAAAGTAGCTTAACTCGTTAAAGTATTATTCCATAATTAGAATAAAATAAGAGACTATGCACAAAATATAATTTTTAATTTTGCCGATCAATCAGTAGTAAATAATGCTAGCAAAATGTTTGCAAAAATTTTGAAGCCCCATGAGTCATTTAAGTTCTTTTTGAAATGATGTGTGTGTGGTAATTTCTTTCGTCGATAATTTACAAAATAATTATTCGATTGTGCTGAAATTTAAATGCCAAAAACCTGAATGACATCGGACCGTTAGGGCTAGAGGATGCGGAATGTTATTTTCCTTATATAACATAAAGTTTTATAATAAAATAATTTTTTGTGAGTGTATATTGGTGGTCGTGCGTCCGTGGTCTGGTGCAAAGGAAGTACACCAAGGCGCCGGATAGGCTGCAGGCTCCGGGGACCAGAGGTCACTTGATCCACCAGCAAAATATACACAAAAAATTATTTTATTAAAAATAATTATTTGGCTTCAAGTTGTCCGCTTCGTTCGTTTATATCTGATTCATTTGAATCGAATAGATCTTGAAAACTCTTTTAATAAATTTGTTTTATATATTCTGAAACAAGGCCTTTTCCCGAGTATCCATATAATACTTGTATCTAATTTATTGTGACTTTGTCAAAAAATTATTTTAGGTTGAACTTGGCTGGATAGCTGCCATATAAGACAATATCAAAACAATAAAGGTATTGTAATTAAAATTAATTATTATTAATTAAATGAAAATATCTTTTGACTTAATTACAGATTTCTCCTGAATTCTTCAATTGTTTATTAGTATTTGGTCGGCAAAGTTGATCCCTAGTTGTGACTTGTTATATTTACTCTAATTTTTTGGGGACAAAACATTGAATAATTGGTTATTATAAACTTATATATTTCTCATAAAAACAAATTATAATTTTATTTTTTCCAGATTTTAGAAGCCTTTTTGCCTGGAATGTTACATCAACGTCGGGGTCATATAGTCGCTCTCTCTTCAGTTGCGGGTTTATCGGGATTGCAGAGTCAAAATGCACTTTGTGCTAGTCAATTTGCTGTTAAGGGATTAATTGAAACATTTGCTGATGAGTTGAAAACTTTCCGTGACGCTTCAGAAATTTACTTCACTATTGCCCATATTTATCCCTTTATTTTGACTGCGGATACTGCCAACGATATACGACTAAGGTAAAAAAAATACAAATGAATGCAAGGAATCGTAATTTGTTCAAATAATTTTTCAAAGAAATTATCATAGTCATTAATAAAATACTTATTTTAAAAATTTTTATTTATAATCTAGGATTCCCAGTTTCTTCGGGACCATGGATGCCCCTGAAGCTGCTCGACAAATTCTCAGTGGGATGAGAAGAAATTACTCTGAATTTAGTGTTCCATGGTATACGCTGTATCTAAGTAATTTTGCAAGGTATCTATCATATTCTTATATCTTTGAAACATAAGTTCATTATGAAAATAAAAAATTCATATAAAGTAAAAAATTTTAATTTGTATTTCTTTAGAAAATCTCTACTAAGAAATTTTTTAATTTTCTTGTAAAATGCAAAGTCAAATAAATAGCATGGTTTAGTATAATATAAATAGTAGTATGATTTTTCTCGAAATAGAAATATTTGGAATCGTGAGTGAGTATGTATACTCGAATACTTGACGGTTTGAAATAAAATTTTATATAACTTTTAATCAACGATCAAACGACATCAACTCGTTTTAACCGAATTGAAACTTCATTTGAAATAAAAATATCTCTTCAACTTTAGAGAAATAATACCCATATACAAAATTGTTTTATTCATAATTTTGAACAACTTTTGCTTGAAAATTTTTTTTATACCTTTTGGTTTTAGGATTTTCAAATTATTCCTAAATAAGGAAGGCATAGTAAAAGATATAAAAAAATTTTCAGACAAAAGATGTCCCAAAATGTTTTTTCTTTTAAGTCTTTTCAGCATCTGATACCATATAAAGAGAATTTAAAATACTTTAATACAATATATATTACAATACATATTATCAATGAATATATATTTATACCATTTGGTATCCAATTGTTCTCTAAAATTAATAGATGAAGAGATATTTTGATATTTCAGGTTTGAAGTACCACAATTGCTCGGTCGATGTGGTATAAATAACACGTATTAAAGAAAAATCTAATAATATTCTTGTCATCTTTTTACTTGATACCAGTCTGTAGATATTTTTTTTAAAATTATAATATAGAAGGCAGGATCAGCAATAAGGTAGCCTTTGGATGCTCAATAAAAACTTAAAATTGAGACGTTTCGATCGTTACTTTTTTAATGGAATATATCCTTTATTTAAAAATTAGTTTTATATTGAGAGCTTCAAAGGTTGCTGGATGTCTTGATTATGGAGAAAGAAAACCAGCTGCGTTTACGTTCATTCCAATGAATTAAACTTTATAGATAGATATATTTATAGATATTAGATATTTTGAATTGCTACGCCATATATCCTCATTTCAAATCTATTAACTAACATTAAAATATATCACAGTAAATAATACTTTCTCCACATTGTTCTATTTGCATTTCTATCGAAATGGTTTTCACATTTTAAAAAATAATCTTTTATTCCTAGTATTAATAATTTCAAGACGAAGCATTAATTTATTATTACCCAATTATATGAGTTTATTATAAAGAATTATTTAACTTTTTTTTTATATAATTAACCAGCGTTTGGGCATAATATTATGTTTTCATATAATACCTTATGCTTATTATGCTTCTTAACTTTTACTACTCTTCTGCCATAGCAGCGTTTGACGAGTTGCCCGCACATCATGTTTTTTACCGAAAACAGTTATTTAATTTCATTTTTTAGTTTCTCCTGAAGAATCACATCTCTTTCTTCAGACATCAAATTGTATTTCTTACCCATAGCTCTAGAAAAAAGAAAAAAAACTTGACAGTAGTATGAAAATTTTATGTTCTATAACGTAACCTGTTAAAAATCCTCTTCCCGCCTCTACCTCCTTAATCCTAAGCAAATTTATAAATCGTGAAGTAATTTCGAAACGGAAGGAGTAATGATAGTAATATTATTAGTTCTCCTATTGTACTCATTATTATATTTAATAAAATATTTTTTGTGAGTGTATATTTTGCTGTGGATCAAGCAATCCCTGGTCCCTGGGAGTCGTGCCCGGGATCTATAGCCTAACCGGAGCATCGGTGTGCTTCCTTTGCACCTGACGAACGCTCGATCACACTAGTAAAAAACTTCTAACCTTCTAACTCTTTATTATATTTGACTTTCTATATATTAATATCAAATAGATCTGCAGTGAGGATGAATTGCGTTAGAAATTCGAAATATCTGCAATAAAGTTTATTTCGTTGGAGTTAACCTAGCTGAATTTCTTTCTCCATTTCCTATATAATTAATTTTATATTTCAAATATTTTTATTCAATTGTTTTTCATGTTTAAATGTTTCTTTGTTTATTATCACAATAACCCTGACTCTGCGTATAGCTTTTAATTTCCTTTTGTAATTTTTTTTAGAATATTACCACGCAAGGCGTCCCTGCGATTGCGTCAGCTCTTAGATACTGGTGTCGATTTTGCTTGATTTGTTTTGTTTTTAATGATCTAATTTTTATAATGATATTCCAATAATTTTTATTCTCGTTTCCATCATACAAACTTCTTTCTTTCTTTTTCAGAAGTTTTTTAAGAAAATAATTTAAAAAAAATCAGATGTTCTTAAATATTTTTCGATTTTCTCAAGATTAGAGTACCTAAAAAATTCAATTTCATTATTCAAATATTTATGTGCAATTTCAAAAAATTTTTAAATGAATTTCTATTAATTTTCTTAAAATTCATTATTTATAAAATAAACAAATTTTGTTGATTAAAAAATTTACCTTACATTTTTTTTTTAATTATCAATTTTTCCAATTAATTGTTCATTACATATATGCTTCGTGGAGTATTTATATTAATGGGACGTCGGGTTTAAGGGTGTGGGGTTGTAAATTTATTATCTAATTTTGTCTAAAAAAAAAGTCAAATGAAATATCAAAGAGGAGAAAACTTAAACACTGCTGCGAGAGAGAGTATTTTCTTGCTATAAATAGAGCCGATATATATAAAATTTTATTTTATTTAATTTTTCAAATTTTCTAATTTATATCATATAAACAAATTTATCAATTTACCTTAAAAAAAGTTTTTTAAATTCCATTAAATCAATTGAATCCGAAGAAACCAGCAAATAACCCAGAGATTCAAATTAGATATAATATTGGGCTTACTAAATTTTTTAAAAAACTAATAAAGTTTTAAGAAATAATTCACATAATTTCGATTTAACAAGTTTTTCCCTAAATGTAAAAGATAATAAAATTGAATATGCAATCAATAAAGTTACACTTGCATGATACCAAAAATTGAAAATTTTAAATTTATATTTTGCAGTTAAATTAGTCCAGTTTTAGAAAATTTGTCATTGTTAAATCAATTATTAAGCAAATGTAAAAAGTAAAAAATACTTTGTCTTTATCATGTTCTTTATCATATCGATTACGTTAATTATGTTTATTCAGGTAAATAGTATTTTCCAATAATGATATTATTAGATTCATTTTTTATCTTTATTTTAGATATATTTAGGGAGAAAAAGCAAATGCATTTTTCAACCAACTTTCCAAATGTTTTAATATATTAATAAAAAAGTAAAAATCTATTTTATATAATATATTTTGTATTATTATATTAAAAAAATACATAAAATGCTATAGGTATTTAAATATTTTTTATATTTTATTATGTAATATAAATAAATGATTATCATTCACCTGAAAGAATATTTACCAAAGATCAATTTTATAAATGTGCATAAATATATTTTTGCAGAAATTATTTAAATTTTTATTTTTTATCCTTTTAAAGAAAAATTCTAAATTTCCTTTCTACCTGTTTTTCTTATCGGCTTTAAAAGGGAAGGGGGGGGGGGGGGTAATGAATGTAAAATATATATATTTGGGGATTAGAGTTTTAACTGGTTGGTTCGCGTTAATTGTTGAAATTAACTCGACATTTCGGTTGTCTTTTTGGAGCCATTTTCAAGAGTGGTAGGTTAGGAAGTGAGGGGGTGGTGGTGGTGGTTTGTTTTCGGGGTCATGCTGGTCTACAAATTTGGTTGGTGGATGTCTCAGAGATTTGGATTTGCCTCTGAGTCGAGGGCGGAATTATTGGGTGTTTGGCTGTTGGTGTCTGTTTGAGTCCAGGACTTCAATCTGCCTACTCCCCGGGTGGTCGAGGTGTTACCTGGTCGTTCGCTTGAGTGCACACCACATATATCCACCTGCGGAAACCTTCCAGAACATATATTATATATTTATTGATATACAAGACATAATATTATATTAATAAACAACAATGAATGCACGTCGGAAGCAATCGATATTTAATGTTAAAATTATATACAGAAATTTATAATATATATATATAAAACTAATATATTCTTGAGAGAAGGGAAGGTGCAGCCAAAATAAAAGCCTTTATTTGCTTATCGATCTCGGAGACGTTTCGAGACAACTTTATTATCTCATCCTCAGAGAAAGAATCGAATATTTGCATAAAGTTAGTCTTTATAAACATATGTACATTTTCAATATAATATTATTACATTCACTTTGAGAAAATATTCATTGTAATAATAATGTACGTATGTATGTAGTAACTAACTTTATGTAAATATTCGATTCTTTCTCTGAGGATAAGATAATAAAGTTATCTCGAAACGTCTCCGATTTAAAATCCATAAAAAAAAGAAATGGTATTTTAAAAATTAAGTAAAATATGATTATCTGGAAGCCAATAAACTCAAAATTCAATCTTATATAAAAGCAAGCTCCCTACCTAATGTGCCGATGTGTACAAATTGAGATAATCTGGTTAAGAAAGGGCGAAGATATTCTGGGGAAAGCATTGGCTCATCCTCTGCGCCCCTGGTTTAGATTTTTAAAATTTTCTGGAAGGTTGAAGATATATAAATTTTGCCATACTCCACAAAAATAATATTTTGTAAACCGAAAGAGATTTTCTAACCCTTCCTTTCCCTTATATCCAAATTTTAATTTTAATATGTAAGTTATTATGCAAGATAATAAAAGATGGTAAAAATAAATTTATCGCATCTTCAAAATGCGGAGAAATTTTTCAAAAATTTAATATTTCATAGTATAAAACAAAATGGAACAAGTTCAGTATTCAATATTTTTTTTAAGTCTTTTTCGGCATCTGAGACCATTTAGACTCCGTCTATTTATATTAATTGGTAGCCAATATAATATAAATAAATTTTTGTCGCTCAGGACGGAAAGCGAACCACTGTCCTTTCATACTTGAAACGAGACCTTTACCTCTCCACCAAAAACAGGGCTTAATGGCCCAAGCTAAAAAACAGGGAGCGTCAAAAAAAAATATAGAAAACAATATTTCTTTACGATTTAAAAAAAAATATTTTTCTTGCGATAATGTTTTAAAATCCGAGTTTTCAAACTTTCGCGCTTCGATTAGTGATCATATGTTTTTATGACCTACTCGCGCACGATATGACAGGGGGGTCCCATTAACTTGTTAAATTGCCTGAGAACAAATTATCATTACGAGCGAACGATGCTGAATCATATACTTTATCATTTAACTAACATATTTAATCCATATTTGTTATGAAATTACTCGTTGACAATGAATGACATTTCATGTTGAAATATTTCTTCTCAAGTGAAAAAAGTGATTAAACATTTGTGAACAATTTTTAACCAGTTATCTAATTCTTTTTTTTCTTTTGGCTGTTATAAAATTATAATTTATTGTTGAAAAATATAAAAATATTTAACTACTTCCTGGCATATCAAAAAAAAAAAGGTTAGTGTTCTTCTTTATTCATAACATGATGAAATATTATATCTTTCTTTTCATACTAAAAATAATTTTCCCCAAACTGTCCAGGTTTTTTAATTTATTTATTTTCTAAGAATTTTTAAAAAATATATTATTCAATTCTTGATTATTTCCCTTATCATGAAGCAATAGTTATTTATAAAACTATTATTTCATCCATTCTAAATAATTGTTAAATTTGCTGGTATGATACGAAATTGTTAAAAATATGTTCACATTGGACCTCCAAAACCCTAAATTGTAAAATATTTAACCTTATAGTTTTGTATGTATTTGAGTTTTATTTTGGCTTTGACTCTGGGACACATTAACTGAAATTTGTTGAAATTTGGTACGAAAATACAAGAATTAAGGACAATCTATCTAAGAAGTGTGAGGGGAATATATATATATATATATATTTGGATTTTAATCAAAAGTTTTTTCTGGATCTTCAACATTATGAAGATAATTATATCCAAGACTGACTGAATCGAATAATTTATTTTAGTAATCTAAATTTAGAGATAAATTCAGTCTTTATATTGTCAAGTCTTCCGACTGCAGTTTCACCTTTCCGACCATCTGACGGTCCTGATAGTATAATTTTTCCTAAATAATAAAAAAAAAAAAGCTTTCTATATGACTTTCTAGCGCATAAATCTGTTTCCCAACGGCCCAGGTTGCTGGTTTGAAGAGTAATAACTGTTTTTAAATTTCAAAAATTAAACTAATTGAAATTAAATTTTTAAACCTAATGTGGCTTATTTCTATTTTGTCCAGAACGTCTCATATTATAAACCTCTTTACTTTTGTGATTATAAAGAATAGATAATTTTTTATTTCTAATTGACCTCGATAGTTTATTATTTTATTATATATATTATATATTTTGTGAAATTTTTTTTTTTTTTTTTTAATTTTTAACCTTATCGATCTGCAAAAAAATGCTATGGCGTTTCGAAACCCAAGAAAGAAAAAGTTTGAGAATCGCTAGCCTTCATTTGGGAATTAATATAATAACCATAAATGGAAGATATTTAAAACTGATTTTTAGGGAATTCTAATTTCTTTATTTTCTTAATCCGGGATTTATTGTTTCTAAAAAATGAAATGAAAATAATTTTTTTCCATGAAATTCCCACTTCTCCTTATAGGATTAAAACTATTGTTTTAAATATTTGCAAATAGATTTATTTTAATTTATGCTTCAGAAATGATTAATACCATCCGAAGTGTTGTCAGCCATTTGAGCTCCTCATCAAGCTCGGATCTCGCAAGTGCACGTAAAAAAGTCCTCTGTGTCGGCCTGACATGCATTGACATAGTCCAATTCGTCCAACAATTTCCTCAAGAAGATTCAGATAACAAATGTCTCGAGTCACGATGGCAAAGGGGCGGAAATGCTTCTAACAATTGTACAGTTCTTAAACAACTCGATGTCCCTTGTGAATTCTTAGGAAACTTTGCTCAGGTAAAAAAAACCTTAGAAATTTTCTTTATTATAAAAAAAATAACCAAAAACAATATTTTTAGATATAGAAATTTTTAATTTTCAATTTTCATTAAATCTGATTGGAACAATGGAGACTGGAGTCCGGGAGGTGATTAAAATAAATATTTTTTCTATATTTTGTTGAAGACGTAACCTCCGGCACTCTCTTCATCAGGGCTTACCCCCCCCCCCCCCCACTCCAAAAAAATCCTTTGGATACGCCCATGCTTCCAATTGTTCAATAATAATTAAACACCAAACATCTTTATTTACAAAACAATTTTGTTAGACCTAAAGGATTATGACGGACGCTTCGAACGTCGACAACAAAATGTAAAATTTCGGGCTCTCTGGGAATCCAGTCTCCATTAATCTAATTTATAATCCATAGCCAAGTCACACAGAAGATAGCAAATTTGATAATCATTATCCACACATATTTATATTAAAAATATTTAGACGAAAAATGTCAATCTGGCAGCCTTTGAAGATATTTTTTGGGGCCTTAATGTCACAAATAAAGTTACAAAAATTTTTCTAGTCATCATAGTTCCAAAAATTGAAACCAGTAGAGCTTACAGAGTCAATCAAAAAATTTTATTCTGGTTGGAATTTTTCATTTTTTCCGGGAGATATTTTAATTTTATCCTATCATATGTCTTTGGAAACACCAGAACAAACAGGGTATTAAATCGGTCAGATGGGATTTCAAATTTTACATGTATATATATTTAATCATTCACACCTTTTGATTTCACTCTTCTTACTATGTTTCAGATGTAAATATCTCAATTTGATCAACTTTTAGTCGGTCAGTAAAAAATGTCTTGTAAATTATTTTTTTATGATTTTCATTTTTTTCCAGGACGAACATCTCCCTTTTATTCTACAAGATTTTAGAAATCGTGGCATTAGAATCGACCATTGTGTTTTCTTTCCCAATGTACATACTCCTTTCTCAACAGTGATAGTCAATTCTCAAAATGGCTCAAGGACTATTTTACACATAAATAAAGATTTGCCTGAACTAGATTATAGTGATTTTGCAAAAATTAATCTCTCTGAATATTCATGGATACATTTTGAGGTATGTGTAAAAAACATATATTTTTTTTTTGTTTAGTAATAGAGATGGGGCCAGCAATGTATCGCTCCACCTAATACTCTTTATTGAGCAATTATTAGATGTACATGCCGGACATCATCTTCAGTGCGTGTTAGGTTGATGGAGGTGGGTTTTGTCTCAAGATAGAAAGTTTCTTTTTATTTACAAAGAGAAAGCAAAAGAGGAGGCGCTTTATCTGTAATTCCGCTTGGCGTTTTGTCTTAATATGTTATGTTATATTTCGAAGAAATCTATAAATATGTCCGTCATGAACGAAATCGAAATATTTGCGTAATAAAGGATATCAGGTGGAACGATGCATTTTCTGGCTTCATCTTCATTACTAAACAAGTCTACACAACCCAGCTTATCATTCCCACTTTTTTTTTTAAATTTAAATAAAAATATTAATACCTTTTTTTTAAGGGTCAAAATGAATTTGAAGTAGCATCAATGATGGAAACAGTTGAAACCTGGAATCACATCGAGGGACCTGAACGACGAGTAACTGTTAGCGTAGAACTGGAGAAACCCAATGGCGAACTTCAAGATTTAATTCCATTAGCTGATGTGATTTTTGTCGGAAAAGATTTTGCTCAATATAGAGGATGTGTTAATATGTCCGATACTCTCAAAAATATCTCTAAGCATGCTAAAAAAGAGTAAGTTAAAATTAAAAGATAAAATTATAAATTGACATGATTTAAAATCAGGATATGCTTGATTTAAAACCGTGGTTCCCAACCTTTTCTAAAGTGCGGGATGTAAAAATTTTTCGCGGAACACTTGCCTAAATTAAAATGAAATAAGTTTGTTGTCTATTATATAGTTTATATTATATCGTTTATTAATATTGGACAGTTAAAATTTCAATACAATATTTATAATCATATTTTAATATTTACTAAACTTTCACACACAAACAGAAATTTTATCCGAGAATAATAACAATTGTTTGTAATTTATCCATTTACCGCGGACACTTTCAAAAAGCTCATGGAACACAGTTTGGAAAGCACTGATTTAAAACATTCTTTAAACGAAGTGTTTTTTTTTTTAATCAACTATCATTATTTTTTTAATGACATAATTCTAATTATAGTGCATTATAAAGTACGTAATCGATTAGACACATAGAAAGCCTATATAAGTTGGTGTTTCTGTCTAAAGCATATTTTCCCAAACTTTTTTCGCCTTTCCCCCCTGCAAATCTAAACTTTTAGAGCAAACAAGAAAGGCGAAACGCGCATACTTTGTTTCTGTAATCTCAATATTTTTACTTATCCCAAATGAATAATCGGAAATCGGTTTTGTATATAAGATTCCTTGGCATTGCATTTTAAATATTATGTATAAGACACCTTGGAGCATGAACTAACAAAATTATTTAATAAAATCAACATAGAATAACAAATTTACCCTAAGAATACGAAATCAACGTAGAATTAAAAATAACAAGATAGAATTTTTATTGGGTATTTTAATAGCCTTAAAAACTATTGTTTTAATTTTATGTATATTATAGTACAAACAAAAAATTTTAAAACTTTTAGTTTTTTTTTCTGTTTTTCACTACCCCATTATTTTTATAAAATGCCCCCTCCATTGAACTTGAGTCTAGCATAGCCCTCCGTTTTAGCGCTTCCAGGGGGGCGATATCGCCCACTTTGGAGAACCTCTGTTTATACTATTTAAAAGAGATGTGAAAAAGTAAACACTAACAAAAATGAAAGTGTTTATACATATATTTATTTAATCTTTTGATGTTTAAATAATTTATAATTCATTATTCATAAACCTATATTACTTTTTGAACTCTACTTAAAGGTTTGGTTTTAATATAGTGCAATAAACACTAATTATTTTGTGCTTAGTTTAAAGAAGCGACATTTCTCAATAAAAATCAGTACACTGGGGAAAGGAGTTCTCAAATATAATACCATAATTTGTGATTCATCATTTATTTGCCAGTAAAACTTAATTTTTTGCTAGAGTATATAAACATATTAACTTGTTATTTACTTCCTTTTGAGTTGAGGATGAGCTTATATAATATAGTTAATAAGAAGCCACAACAGGTTTAAATTAATTTAAATTGAATATTTGAAATCAAATATGGTTTAAACAATAAAATCTGTTTTTTGGGTTTTTTTTTTTCAAAAAATACTTGCTTTTTTTCTAATCCTGCTTAAAATTAAGTTGCTTCCCAAGCAGCCCAATACAGGAGCTTAAAAATACCCGTTCTCAGAAAATATAAAGAAAAATAAATTCATCTGAATGTAGAATGAAAATTTATTTATCTAAAAGATTATTTCATTTAAATTAAACGTGAAAATAAAATATATTTCATTGTAAATTGTCCAAAAGTGTGATGTGAGACCGCGCGAAGTGAAATATAGTGAGGATATTAGGTTAACCCTAACCTGTTTGATTTATACAAGCACAAGAAAGTTTCAAAAAAGTTTCTTAAAAAAGGGGCAAATAAATTTTGTGCCGTTGTTTGCTTTTTGGACATCAATGTTTAGCAGAGTCCAATCTTTTTGTGGCATCAATGTTCTTTCGATGTTCCATAACTACATTATAATTTAATAACAAAAATTTGAATATAATTTTTAAAATATCCTTAAGAATTTAGAGTTGATTTGTAAAATAAAGTTTTTTTAACAAAATTTATGTGTAAAATAATATTTTTTGTAATGTAAATGTAAATAGCTTCCTTTGATTAATTTGTAATATATATTTATAGGGCAATAATCATTGTGGCGTGGGCGGATCGAGGAGCGATGGGCGTCTGCCCAAAATTAGGAATAGTTCAATCGCCTGCTTATCCTCCAGAGAAGGTATGCGGATTATGTTCCTTTTTAATAACTTTTTTTTTCGTTGCTTTATCCTAGGTTGAGATATGAGAAGATTGTAGATGAAACCTTGAAGAAGGATAAGTCGTCTAGCCACTTGATGGGGGGGGGGATTCTTCTGGTGGCCTCCTCATAGTAGATAGACTAGCATAGAGACAGAAGAAATATACATAACATATTTCTCAGGAGTGAGTGAATATCTTTTTTTAGTTTTAGATCTGTGGCCATATAGACTTGAAACGATATACAATATATTTATACATGCATGTAATCCAATCATATTTATTTAGACCAATTGGTATTCAATATTATCATCGAACTGTTTGGGATTCGAACCCACACCACTTGGCTTTGAAGATTATCAATATTGAGAATGTCAGTATCTTTAACCTCTCGGCTACGGGATGGGGAATTGTTGAGAATTCATGATACAAAAGAAAATTTTAACATTGGGCCGTGTGCGGTCTTGTATAAACAGATAACACACGACCACCGAGATCTCGGGACGTTTCTTATTTACAATATATTGATTAGTGCTTTACAATCTTATTATCAAATTATTTGATTGATACCAGAGGTTTGTTTTTTCTCATAATTTTAGGATCCTTCTCATTATTCCCTTTACTTTTCTTTTTCCAGATAGTTGACACTCTCGGCGCTGGTGACACTTTCGTTGCGGGCGTGATAGCCTCTCTTAATTCAGGAATGCCCCTCGACCGAGCTTTGAACCGTGGATGTTGTTTGGCAGGTGGAAAAATTGGACGATACGGATTAGACGGCATTTGTAATAGTGACCTCGAAGAATTATAGACTAGTAACATTCAATTCATATTAACCAAATCAAATTTTAGCAATTTTAAATAAATATTTTATAATTTTACCAATTTTTTGGTATTCTTCCTAACCTTTATTTTAGATATATTGTATATATATATATATATATATATTTACTTCCATGTTTCTGTAGGAAATGGAATTATTGTGATAGAATCGGAAAACAATGTTCGATTAATCTAAGCGCACTTTGGGCTGGACAGATGGGTCGCATCGTATTGCAAAAATCTGCATGCCACATGTTTTAGTTTGGGCTAACGCCAATTAAGGCGGGTCGCTAATTTATATACTATTTATATACTATACTCCCGTGTTTTAATATATATATTCATTAAATTTATTTATTTCTTAAAGAAAGAAAAATATTTGTATTAATTTTAAAACACTAAGATTTTCAATACTATAGGTTAGGAAGATCTTGGTGATATGGACCAACCAAAAAAGTGCGTAAGAAAAATCATAATAATGAATCGAAGAAGAATTAATCAGGGACGAGCTAACGAGGATGGGGCCTTCCTCCTTGAGTTGGCAAAAGAAGATCTACAAAAAATTTTGATCGATTTAATTAAATATTTTAACAATTGAAAAAGCTTCTTTAGTTTTCTTGGTCAAGACTGCTGAAGATGGTAAATTTAGTCAAAAAAAAAAAACGGATAAAATTTTGTTCCCTTTTTATGACATACCTCACATGCACCTGCTTTATCTACGCCCCTGGAATTAATAAATAAACATAATTATCCAGTGTGTCGTCGTAAATAAACTTTAATAACAGCTTTTTGAGTGGTCAAGATTTTTCTTGCCTCCTCAAATTCGCAGTCTATAGATAACCTTAGTATTTAAAAATTAATGTAAACTACATATTTCATTTATTTATGAAATAATTTGAATTCATCTCTCTACGTCAATACCCCCATTCTTTTTGTTCTGAATTTTTTGTTTTTCGGCATCGGACACCATTTAACCAGACACTTGTAAGATAAATTATTTAATTAATGATAATCGTTAGAGGTTTATATTAATTTAAATAAATTATTTACCTCTCAGAACTGGAACCAAACCACTGTTACTTGAAAGTCAAAGTCTACTCCAAGTCTGTCCAGGCTGTTTTGTTTTACAATTTTTGGTTCGTTTGTGTTTTGAATTGAGTTTTTTTTTGTTCCCACTATATATACAAAACATTATTATTATTATTATTTAAAGATGATTATATATATTTTGTAAAAAATTAATATTTTGTATACATTATAGTATGTTGTATGACATTTTGGGGCTGGACGGCTGACAGCCGTTAATAAATATAATTAAAAAAAAAAGCCTGTCCAGGTGATCAAAAAATGCGACCCGCCAGACAAGAATTCATGGAAAGTGGATTTTTACGATGCGATGCGCCCAGATTTTTTTCGGGGTGTGCGCTTACCTTATATGAGTTAAGATTTTGTATTTATGTCTATTTCTTTTCAGAATGACTTATTTATAATATTGCCTATGTAGTGTAGTGTAAAAACTAATGTTAGTTGATACATTTTAGAAACATAAAAATAATTAGACTTTTTAGGAGAAATTTTATTATGATATTATTATTATTATGTTAGGTTTTTAAGAATTTTTTGAATTTATAACTTATTTTCGAAGGCAATTTTCAAAGGAGCCTACACGATTTTTATGCAGGAGAGGGCAAATGATGGTGTAATTAGCCATCCCCTTCCCAAAGACATATTTCAAAAATAAAATCAATAAAAAGTAAATCTTAAATAGAGAATAAAAAAAAGGATGATTATATCAAAATAAATAATTAGGGGTTTTATATTGCGCTCTCTCATTCAGAAGCGGACAGATTCAGGGAAAAAAATATTATTTTAAATTACAATATTGTATTTAGTTCAAAAAATTTAAAGGATTAAGTAAGCAAGCTACCCTACTGGCTATTATAAAATGTATTTAGGAAAAAATGTAAAATTGTAATCAAACGAAAATTTTTTAGTGTTTTGATATAATTAATTTTTTTTTTGTAATTTTTTCCTGATTTAAGATTTACTTTTTAATGACTTATTTTTTTGAAATGACTTTTGGGGAGAGGTGGGGGGATAACAACACTACTTACTATTTGCCCCCTCCTGCATAAAAAACGTTGCAAAGGAAATGATGTTGACCTCCAAAATAATTTATAAATTCAAAAAATTCTTAAAAATAAAGTCTCAAAAAAATTTGTCCTCAAAATAAGCCTAATTACTTTTATGTTTTTAAAACGAATCCAAGGATATTTTCGATTCATTGCTCTAGATCTGCCCAAGAGCGTAAGCAGTGGTTAAATTTCTCGCGAGATTAACAAATGTCCGTGCGTGATATGCTCTGAGGTAGATCTAGAGTAATAAATCGAAAAGCCATAAATATTGGTGAAGTTGAAAAGTATTTTTGATAGATTCGGGCCCGGAAGATGTTTAAAATGTTACATTCTTGAAAAAACAAGTAATAATGCAAAAGTTTTAAAGGGGAAATTTTATTATGACACAGATAAGCAGTTATTTTAAAAATGTTGCTAAAAAATCACAAACCAATATTTGAATATTTTTAGGTAAATATTAATATGGTAATTTTATATGTGCCAAATTTAAATGAAATTTTTTTTACTTTTCTACATGAGACATGTTGAGGGCCAACGACTGAGAGGATAAAAGAAGACTTGTGTTCCGGGGCCGGGGGTAGGGGAGTCTAAATGGCCTAAAATTCAAAGTGCTTCAGATTTGTCCTTAAAATTCCTGGTTAGTTTTATGATTTAAAATGAATCTAAGTCTAATCTAATTTTCGATTTATTGCTCTTGATCTGTCCAAGAGGATTCTGTCAAGAAGATTGTTTAGGGTTTTAATTGGCCTTGTTTTTATTAAATATTCAACAGATTCTTTTTCATTTAAGAGAAATTTGATCATTTAGATATTTCCGATTGATCAGATATCTTAAACTTAAAGATATAATATAAATACATAATATATATCATATATTGGTCTATGAAATAATAACATTTAAACTAAATAATTAATTTTATGTACAAACAATACATAGTTTTATAACTATTGTTAATGTTTGTATGACCAGGGATGCCGAGAGACACAAAAATTATATATTTATTAAATTGATTTTATAAACCAAAACTAAAAGAAATGAATATAATTTGCCATTTAAAAGCAAATAAAATGTCTCTTTACAAGTTGTTTTATTGATCTGAAATATTACTAGATATACTCACAAATGCTGGAAATCTGAGGAATCATTTCATTCATCTTTGAGAAGTTTTCTGATACGGAGATACTGGTCGGTTATGATAGCAAGATTGTCGATATCCTTTTTTTAAGAGGAGAGGGGTTCAGCAATTAAACTTTTATTTTCATATTTTTTCATATTAAGAAAAATTTTATTTTCTTGAAAGTTGCATTCTGTTTTAAACCTGAAACAAATTTGAATTATTATTATTATTATTAAAAATTTTATCACTTGAATTGTTAGAGATAAAAATTCATAAGCTAAAATAATATCTATTTTAATATTAATTTATTGAAGATTCTTCTCTTATCCTGTTCTAAATTATAGAAAAAACAACTTCATAGCTAAGGGGGTTCTTGCGTTTTGAGGAAGACTGAGTCGGGAACATTTGCCCAATTGCCAGACGAAATTTCTACTCGAGAAAAATGAGGACAGGGCGAGAAAAAATTATATATTGCTGGAAGGGAGGAAGGAGGTGGATGATATGAAAAATGGGAGGTTGAAAACTATTATAAAATTCTTCAATTTACTAAGTTTTCTCAGTAATTATTAATAGTTAGCCAATTAAAGAATATTTGCATAATAATCCGTTTAATGTAAATAATTCGACTTCAGTGAAATGACATCATCCTCCGTACAGTAATAGTTGTTTGGCAAATCTTCAGTAATTTCATCCAATATATAACATCAAGGCAAATTTTATAATGAATGTGAAATTCAGGATGACGTCATTTTACTGACGTCGAAATATTATATTTACATTAAACGGATTATCAAGATAAATTTTATAATGAATGTGAAATTCATTCATTATAAAATTTGTCTTGATGTTGGATGAAATTACTGATGATTTGCCAAACAACTGTTACTGTACGGAGGATGATGTCACTGACGTCGAATTATATACATTAAATGGAGTATTATGCAAATATTCTTTAATTGGCTGAAGTCCTAACAGTTAATAAGTACAAAATTATTGTTTAAGACTTGAGTAAAAATAAAATTTTGTTGCCATAACTAATTATTAATACAAATATCAAATATAATTCAGGAAATGTATATATATATACAATAGGAATATATATATATATAAAGTAGGAAATGGAGAGAATTCAAAAGTTGGCAGTTGGTGGACAGTCCAAGAGTCAAGGATCATTTGGGACACGTGCAGTCAGAGATGGTAGGCAGTTTGATATAGTAGCAACTTGCCGCTTCAGTAAAGCCTCTCAATAAAATGTGCAGTGTTAATAATCGTTGTTTTTCTTTATTCATTTGAACATATTATTATTGTTAGTTAGACATGTTATTTGGCCAGTTAATTCCTTATAAATTGTTTTCGCTTGGAATGTTCCTATTATTTAAAAGTTATTTAAAATAAATATTTCTTTATTAAACATATTATATTAAAAAACACATTATTACTTATATTAATAAAAAATAAATATTAATTTATTTGCCATTCTCTTGCTATATAATATACATTTATACCATTTTTTATTAAATTATAAAATATAAGAATAATGATAATCTCTTTTCTGAATTTTAACAATAAAATGCATTCGTTATTTTATTTATTTATTTATAATTATACAATAATGTTCGAATGAATGAATTTTTTTTATTTTTCAATATTTTTATAATGAAAGATATTTCCTACAATATAATCAGCCTTTTTAAATCCAAGTTTCTGAGCAATAGCCTTAGCTCTTCGGGCACGAAGTCCTTTTTTGCATGTAAAGATAAGATGACTATTGAAAGTGGGTTTCGGTCTCCCGTATTGGTTCTGAAATTCTGTGTTACTAAGAGCCAATTCATTGCTAATTTCATCAATAGGTATATTAATAGCATTGGGCAATGTCCCTGATTTTTCAATTTCTTGTTTAGAACGCACATCTATTATATATATTGAATCCTTATTCTTCTCTTTCCTTAATTTAGAAATTTTCTCATAATTCCGACTCTTGTTATTATTACATAAAGCTCGAACAAAATACAATTCATTATTATCATTTATAAAATTTGATCTGAATAATCGATTTAGTATCGATAACATTTTTTAATCTAACCCATGTTTATTTAAATTTTTGTTTATATTTATAAAATATCAACATGTTATTCAATTGAAAGATATCAGAAATCAAAAATGGTTATACCAAAGGTCAGTTGTTCGCTTCCCGTCCTGAGCGACAAAAATTTATTTAAATTATATTGGCTACCAATGAATTTAAATAAGGACGGAGTCGCGAAAAGCTTTAAAAAAATGGTTGGAAGAACTCAGTTCCAGTTTTGCTAATTTTTTTTTTATTTAGTAGGATCTGAGAAATAAAACAAGATTCGGTTGTAGGAATAGTTATTAATTTTCTGAAAGGATTTAGTACTTTTGGTAAGATATTAAGGGATTCAAATTTGCCTCGCTGGGCGCGTCCTTGCCAAGGTGTCGAAGTTATCAGTTAATCGATAATGTAAATTTCAAAAATCTTATCTCTCATCTAAAAAACCTAGAAGCCCTCCGCTTTGATGCCTAAAAAAGAGGGAAAGGGCCTCATTAAACCTCTCTTCCGAAAGCATATCCCAACGTTTCTCAACTTGTGGGGCACAAAGACTTGAAAAAATTCTAAAGAACTAATTATTGAAACCAAAGAAAAGATACATTACGTTAAAAAAAAAAATTAATAAAAAAAAGTGTAAAAATATAAAAAGCCATATTTCTCCTTAATTTTAAAACGCATATTGTTAGGGAGAAAAAAAAGCCAAAAATGTTTTGACATATATTTCAATTTAGAAATACAATAGTTGGAGTAGATTATGATGATGGAAAAAAAAACAAAAGAAGGCATTTAGTATTTTTTCTCTTTATTCTACCTCTATATGAGGACTTTTCGGTTTTAATTAAGACTATCCTTACAACTCTTTGGATTACAATCACAATTATTAATAATTATATAAGTGAATTGAGATTCTATGTTTATATCGACAGCACTAAGTCTCAATTAAGACCGAAACAACTACATTGAGGGACAGAATAAAAAGAAAAAAAACTAGGGGTGATTGTTTTATTCCCTTTTCCTTCAACGTTTTGATAATTCCTTATTCCTTTTAATGGGGCGCGTTACTAAAGTGAATGAAAAAAAGTTGAGAAACACTGACATATATATAATGGAGAATGGTTAATTGATTATTAAAATCAGAAAAAATTTGGGACCAAGACTTGAATAAGATATGAGCTCCAAAAATTATTGCAAACATTTTTGAAGTTAATATTTTTTAAAGAAATTATTCGTTTTTTCTTCTTTATTTTTTTTTATATTATTAATAAGATGTAACTTCCAGAAATTTCATTCCTTTACATATTAGTTTTTTGGATTAAGAATAGCACTTTTCAACCTTTGTCAACCAAAAGATGATATAAAAGAGTTTTAAAAGAAAACTAAACAAGCATTTAAGGTGGAAAATTTAAATTCAAAATGGTTGTATTTTACGCAAATCAAAAACGAGAAAATAATATTATATTAATTTTTTTATAATAATATGTAATGTTTATTGTTATACATGGAGATGAATCAAATTTAAACAAATCTTAATTATTTTCAACTTGCCCATGAATTCTTCATAGCGGATTGTATTCCTCTGTTGTGATAAGAAAAAGGAGTAAAACGCACTAAACTGTCATGCTCATCATCGTGGTGGCATCTAAATGGCCACTTGTGGGCAATGAGAACCCATCTCAGAGGGTAAGGAGTAATCACGGAGATAGGAACTTATTGAGCATTTGGCTACAGATGCGTTCTCCTTCTTTCTACAACAGAGAAAAAACTAAGCTGACAGAAAAATTTATAAAAAATAATTTCCCTTTTAAAAAAAGTCGGTTTTAATTTGATTCATTTACCGTATTTGTAAATTATTTCCCATTCCATATAAGAGAAAAATGAATATCTTTAGAATGCTGATATACTAAAGTTCGGCCAGGCTCGGAATTTCAGATTATTACCTCCACTCTTAATCTGTGAAGGTCTAAAGATGCTCCCACTAAGCTATCACAAGTTCGCTTTCCCACTTTCTCTGCTCCTTTGCCTCTAGAAAAAAGGTAAGACTACGCAGAAGGTTTTCTCTGCTTCTCTACACCTCCCTGGAATTCTGAAAAAGGCCGGATTATAATTAAATTGGTATACGAGAATATATTTTCTGAATTTTCTGATTAAAGATTATAATAATGTTTATAAAAAAATATTATTAATCTAATTCATGGTTTCTGAAATGGCTTCAAAATACTAAATATTATATATAAGTTATTTACTCAAAAAAAATCATATTGTGTATTTTCCAATAATTAAAATATCGTCCACTCGGAGCCTAGCGTAACTCAATGCAAAATTTACCTGAATCGCTTTCTTATTTCCTATTGACTAGTACATTAGAGATTAGAATGTGTAAAGATATATCATATATAAAAAGAGATGCGATATAGCCAATTCGTCCTAATGTGCGCTTAGTTTATATAAATCATTCATCAGATTTATTGTCAATGCATTTTCTCTTTAAAAAAAAAAGAGTCCGCGCATTAAGGGGGAAAAAATAAATAAATGAAATATTCAAAAGTATATCTTTGCCCCCTCCCCTTGTAAGGTCACGCCATTTCCATCCCTTAGAAAAAATTCCGCAGACTGCCCACATCAATATTTACTTGTGTAATTAAGAAAAAAATGCAGAGTTTCAAAAGTCATGAGCAGAATATATTTTAATATAAAAAATGGAACAAAATATGCTTAATTTTATTTTTAAAATTTTAATTCTTAAAATAAAGCATTTTATGATTAAAAAATTTTTTTATTACTCTGGGCGCCCTGGGTTTATAGTTAAAATTTTATTTTTAAAGCACTCCCTCCTGGATCCAAACCTTTGAATTCTAATAATCCTTCCATAAGATTTTACCCCCAATCTAAACAATATAACTCACAGTGCGCTTTCAAGTGGAAGTTCTCGGTTGGTCAGTTAACTCATACAAATTGCCCACTCCTAATATAAATGAACTAAAGCTCTGGAAGCTTCATCATTGAAAAAAGCTCTAAAGCAATTCTGTGGTTTTTGAATTTAACCATTCATACCAATAGATTATTTATCCCACTTTAGTAAAATCCCATGAAAATGACTTCATAAAACATATAAACCCTTATAATGAAAACCAAATAGCAATTTAACGTGGTCATAATAACATGACCATATAATCAGGGATATAATAGTCCGTAGATGTGCACTATATCTTTTCTAAGTGATCGAGTAATTAGTAATGGGTCAGGTGACCATCAACTCAAATTTTTTGTACACAATGGGGGGTATTTAAGGATACGTCATTCTAAAGCTCTGCGTTCATATCTGCCTCCAATTTAGCTCTATGATAAATTCTCACAAAAATCGCATGTTTCCTTTTCGTTATCAAGCTTTTTATTAGATTGCAGAAATCTGCCACCAGGTCCTTAGTGTTAAGATGAAATATATTAAGCAGCAGGCTAGATAGGTCATTGCAATTCTAAGTTTTCTAAAATAAATCCGTAATTTTGCTTCAGGAAAAGAGAATAAAAATGTGGCTATCGATGTATGATTTGATTCTCTTGCTAAATATATATCATTTGAAAAATTCTTTTGGATTTTCTCTTGTGTTTTTTTGTAAAATATCTGAGTCATAATTTTAGATAAAAGACATCTAATAAAACTAAAATTGTTATATATTTGGAATCAATTGTGTTCAATCTCCTATAAAACTATATAAAAATTAAAATAGCAAAATCATTTAAGATTGTGCTATTTATTATTGAATTCGTAATTTAATAGATTTTTATTATAGAAACATTTCTTCGATGCCCCTGTAGAAATGATATCCAAAGGATCAGATTTGATAGTAGGTTACCTAATGAACAGGTGTATATCAAATTCGTTCTTTATTTGTTCGTTTTTTAAATTGCTATATGGTCATCTATTCACATATCCTCCCCTCAACACCAAAAAAAAAACATTTTTAATTATAGAAAATAATAAAATTTTCCCAGAAAGTTCCCAGAAATAAATTTTACACAAGTCTTATGTCAAAAAAATCTTTTGATTAAAAAAATAAATAAAAATAGATTAGAAAAAAATAGAAAAATTTGAAATTAAAATTGTGTCAATTAGCAAAATTATATTGGCATTTTTGACTAAACTAATAATAAAATATCTAAAAAAAGATTGGAATTTTTCTGATTCTCTCTGCTTATGCATACAATTTTTACTGGGAAAGGTTAAAACATCTTTGTTGTATATAATAAGATTTTTTTTGTCTTTTCGGCATCTGAGACCATATAAACATTAAATAACAAACAATTGGTATCCAATTGATATAATAAATAAATCTTCATCGGACTGCCTGGGATCCGAACTCACACCCCTTGGCTTTGAAAGTTATCAATAGTGGAAATGTCAATTTCTCTAACCTCGGCCACGGAGCGTCTTTGTTGTATATGCCTCTAATACTCTAACAACAATGGAGCGATTGTGATGATTTTTTAAATTGGACAAGGTCTCCCAGTCTAAATTTACTGTTATAATAGATTTAAAATTTTGTTGCGATGGGTTTTTGGATATAAGGGTTAAATAAAAAATCAGAGTTGTAATTGTTATGAGATTTTTCCTCTAGATAGAGAATCTACCAGACTTGATTTATGGTTTTAATTCATTTAGATTAGACGCAGGAAACCTTTGTATTGAGTTAACTAAACATTGGATTAACAAGGAATCCTTGAACTTAAAACCGTCCAGTTGGAGGCCATTGATTAGATTGATGATAAGGCCCTAAGTCCTAAGATTGCCTTCTTATGTTTTTGACTATTCAAAAAGTAAATGATTTTTTAAATATGAGTTATTTAATGATTAGTGATTAAAATTTATTATTATTTTTTATATTAGAGCATGACAATTTCCAGTTTTTAAACCACTAATCTTTTAAATAGTTACAAAATAAATAATACTGTACAAATACTAGTGGGAAATTATATAATTAGGTTGATAAATTATTCTCTACTTTCTTCCCTTAAATTAAACTCTCTCCCTTTTAGTAAGCAAATAAATCAAGCACGAGACATGTCTAGAGATGCGAAGGCGGCAGAGGAAGAGCAAGAGAAGAAAATAAACAAACCTTAAAACAAATTCCACATCACAAGAGATAAATAATCAAATAAAATATATAGCCTATCATTCGTTTTTCGGTTTATCTTCTCCAAAGAGGGTCATCAATTTTTTTCCTCATTATTTAAGGACTGTTTTTAAAAAACGATATGTAAACTTTTAATTTTCCTATAACAACAACAAAAATTTGTAGAAAAGATTTCTATACATTGAAGCCCGCCTCAGTCTAAAAAAGTGATCTTAAACCAGTGTGAAGTATAAGTTTCGATTTTTTTTTGTGGAATTAATATGTTACCAAATAATTTATCTTTTTTTATATGTATGATTTGTATTGTAATCAGATAACTTTGTAATTAATGTAAGGCATGGCTGTGTAGCCGATCAATAGAAAAAAAAACTTTTTTAGAGTATGATCAAATTTGTTTTGGTTGATAAACATTCAATCTTAATGTTGGGTGGAGGATGTGAAAAAATTTGATTTGTGGAAAGTGGTCGCGATGATCAAAGGTTGAATTATAACTAGTCAATTGAGCTTACCTGATCTGGTTGTATGCGACGTAATGATTTGACAGATTGAAACAATTTATGATAACTTATAAATTTTTAATCATACAAAAATCGACTTAATCGTGATAGTACAAAGAAGATCAAAACCTAAACACCAAAATATTTCCTTTCATCTATTAAATTTTTTTTTTAAAGTTTTTTCGGAATCTGAGCCTTCACGATATATTCACTACGATATTTGTAATCCAGGCAAATTTATTTACACCAATTGGTATCCAATTAATTTAAATACATATTCCTCGGACTGCCTGGGATCCGAACCCATACCCCTTGACTTTTAAGGTTTTTTTTTTTTTTTTTTTTAAGTTTTTTTCGGCATCTGAGGGCATTTATAATCCGTCCTTATTTTTTTCTAATAATTGTTTGCC
>JAAAKE020002344.1:0-11287 GCA_010014785.2 Anisolabis maritima
AGAGATAAATGATTGACCAAATCAATTTTTTCTTGAAATATTTCCGAACAAATTGTGCATTTAAATTTCAATTCGTTATTTTGAATTATTTTTATATGTGAAAAATCATAAATATCTTCAGAATTATTTTCTAATTTATTTCGATGTATAATCATATGATTGTTATAATCGTTAGAATCAGTGAAAAATAATATACATATATCACATTTAAATGTTTTTTCTTCTTTCTGTTTCGTCATTTGAAAAGATTCAGATGAATCTAAAAAAAAATTCAAAAAAGTTAATATTAAATCTCTGATAAATGTTGAATGTATGCATGAGAATATATTAAAATTGGTTAGGTCATTCATTGGTGTGACATATTCTGAACTTCACGCTTATTTTTCTTGATAGCAAAAAAAAAAAAAATAAATTTTTGTTAAATCTTATTGTTCGATTCTTCTGCAATTGAGGGAATAAAAACGGCTTAGAGAATAAATTATTTTAATCCGCCGGTTTTTTGTTATGTTATCATATCAGCTGGTCCCAAAACACCACATATAAAATGAATTAAAAATAATCCACTTTCGGTTATTGTTATCAATTCTGGTATGAGTTTTTAGAAAATTCCAACAAAATAATTTCAGAAGCTTCTCCATCTAATGACCAGATGCAAGATGCGCTACGAATTCTTTGTCCTGTTAGTATAGAGCAACGAATTTTGAAAAACACTATGAATATGAGGGGATTAATAAATGCAAACAAATGAGAGACAACAATCAATGAATTTTTCAAAATAGTATTGTTTTTTTAAGATGTTAATAAAATAGGTATTTTTGTATAAATATAAGTACCTAAGTTGTATTATGTATTTTGTAAAAAAGGTGTTCAACAAAACATTGTCTTTTTTCAATTTCTGCTTAATGTTTTCAGCCTGTTAGTATTATCAAAAGTTCTAGGTCCCATAGTAAGAACAATAAAAAGCGTCTAATGTAGTTATTATTTGCAAATATATGCTTCAAAAAGGATCTGTATCGATTATTTGATTTTTAAAGTTGTGTTTTTTTTTGGTCAAATTTCGAATCTTAGTTGGAGGTCCTGGATACACACACACACCCCTCCCTCCCTTCCTCCAGGGAGCCAATATATCTAAAAAAAACTCTTAAAAAATATTTCTTTCTCATACTAAATAGTTTTAACAGATAGTTTGTTTTGTCTTATTTATCTAATTAATTAAAAAATGGTCCCAAATCATGCTAAAAGAATTCTTTTTTTATTTACCATTTAGTTTAATGATCATTTCTTGCCTTAAAGGATTTGGCTTTGCTTCTGGTGGATCAGAATTTAGAGGATCTAAAATGACGAAAATTTTATTTAGAAGAAAGGCAAGTTAAATCTTTAAAATTTAAAATTCATGTACCTTTTTCGATATTTTTGTTCTCAAAGATTGATTCATTATGATCCTCAAGATTTATCTCTTCTTCTCTCTCATCGTGTAATTTTATATGTTCTTTATAATCATTTAAATTATTAAAAGTCATTAAACAACAAAATTCTTTTATCTCATCTTTAAATTGGATTTCCTTTATTAATGTGCAATCATCATTTGTGATTTTCTTTTCATTTAATGAGGAGGAATTTTCATCATTTTCTAAAAAAAAGTCTCATAAAAATAAATAATTCTAAAATTTTAACTATTCATTTATAAGAAAAAGATAAATAACACGTAATGTATAAAAATTTTGCTAAAAATCTTATTTTTTTCCTTAAAAAATTTATATAAAAATGATAAAACTAGTAATTTATGACATCTATGACAATAATTGATATTTTAAAAATAATTTTAAAGACTTATTCATTTGAATTAGATATTAATATTCCTTGTAGTGGGCATCACTAGTCATTTAACATATTTTGTGTGTATATTTTTGCTGGTGGATCAAGTGATCATCTGGTTCCCGAGATCAGCCTATCAGGGACATTGGTGGCTTCCTTTACACCACTCTCCCATACCAGCAAAACCCACTCCTTCAAGAATTTATCTAGATATCATGATAAAGTTAGTCCAAAGTGAAAAATTTTTCCCTGGCGAAAAATAATAAATTAAAAGCCATGACTAGTAAAGCTGGTACAATCCATATATTGAATGTTAATATTTAATTCATCTTGAAAATTATTTATTTTTTTTTTGCTTCTTACAGTAGGGCTGCCAAGATGTCAGTCCCCTAACTGGTTTATAAAGCACCTGATGATTGAAAAAATTTTCAAAGTCTATGTGCTTTTCGAAAAAAGGAATAAATAAAGAAATAAAATTTCTTCTATAATATATTATAACTAATGAAAAAATCGTTAAAATGTCATAAATTAAGCAATCGCACTAGAAAATTTCAAACGCAAAATGCAATCCAAAAGTTATTTTTGATATTTGATGAGCTATTAATTCGGGTCATTATTTATGTTTGTTTTGGTATAGAGAATCTAAAAATTCCAAGAGAAAGTAATTCTCTGGTATCTTTTCCATAACTACTACTAAGATACATTTTTTTAACAATAATTCTAAATTTGTCTTCATTTGTTTCCAAATGGTTTACCGAATTGCTTTTGATTCGCTTTTGGTTCATTTAAAATATTTTCCGATAAAACATCAATTAATTATTTATTTAAATTTTTTAAATATATATAATATACATACTTTCTTGTCTTTGGTGTTTATTTATTGATGGAAGTTCAACAGTTGCATTAATTTGCATTGATTGATTATCATCTATAACAAATAATTAATATACATTTTTATTATTTTTTATTTTTATTATTATCTACTTATATATTATTAGAAAATAAATTACCTTTGTTTCTTTTTATTAGTGATTTTCTTTTGGAGGATGTTGAAAAAAAGAATATTGTTGGAACTGCATTTCCTCTGAGTTTACGAGTCCCATCCTCACGTGTTTTTTCCCACATTTCAGGAGCAAAATGCACCTAAAATTTAGAGTTTATAGTTTTTAGGATATAATATGTTTCCAGCTCATCTTTTTCTATGCACATGACTACTCTCTGACTAAGCTTTTTCACACAATTCTCTAGGTACTCATCTTACAAGAACTTTTTAGCTAAATACTTATATTTATGGCTCCAATATTATAACTTTTTATATTTTTATATATGCGTTCATATTCAAATATATATTTTTTTAAGTCTTTTTTGGCAACTGTGGCCATTTATAATATAAATAAATTGTTGGCGCTCAGGACGGGAAGCAAACCACTGACCTTTGGTACGTGAAGCAAGACCTTTACCTCTGCACCAAGGGACAGGGCTGTTTCTCGCGTTGGATGTAAGTTAGAATAGTATTTTCATTGTTGATATTAATTTTCAACAATAAAAGCGGACTAGCTTGTGAAAACACTAGCGGAAAGCTTCCAGAACATATATATATATATATGTATTGGAAGGTTTCCGCGGTTGGTTGTATGTGGAATAATATTTTCCCGGGTTAGCCCGCGTTGATTGTTGAGATTAACTCGACGTGTCGGCTCTCCTTTTGGAGCCAGTTAATCTCAACAATCAACGCGGGCCAACCAGGGAAAACATTATTCCACATATATATATATATTAAAATAAATAAAAAGTTTATTTAAAAATGAACTTACTTCACATAAACATGAATAATCAGTTGGTTTCCAATTATCACGTTTCATTTTTATTAACCACTCATTCCGCCTTTTTGGATCTTTCGGAAACTTTTTCATTAAAAAACCTTTTTTGGTCGAGTTACTACAACCTACTGATGAACAACCAGGCATTTTGGGCTTTAATGCTTAAAATAAAAATGAAAAAAATATAGTGATCTCATATGTATGCAATAGCAAGACTGCAAGAACCACAAATTACTACTATGACAAGGCCTGAATAAATAACGAAGGATTCCAAAGTAGTCCAAGATGCAATAATAAAAATTTTAGCCCAAGCTTCGATTCATTGTCAATAAATGTCAAATCATGTCAATGTTTGAATTGGTTTAAATGGCTGTTGGCTCCGTTTCCCCTCCAGAGCCTCTTATGTGAGCTCAGCGGCCATCTTACCAGACCCGCCAAATTTAAAATCCTATTATATATATATATATTGCTAAATAACATAAATTTATTTATATTTGTAAGAGATAAATAAATCATGTACCACTTGTATTAGATGGACGAAAAAGAAAATTAAAATAAATTAGAATGAATTTTTAATTATTTTTTTAGTCTTTTTCGGCTTCTGAGGCCATTTAGATTTCGTCTTTATTTATTTATATTAATTGGTAACTAATATAATATAAAAAAATTTTAATCGCTCAGGACGGGAAGTGAACCTTTGATCTTTGGTTCGTGAAGCTAGACTTCTAAAATCAAGGGACAGGACTTTTTCTTTATTATTGAAAGATCATGTTTCTTTGTGATGAAACAACAAAACATGAGCTCTCAATAACATAGAAAAATTAATATTGTAATTAATTTTACATTTTTCTTTCCCCCAACTAATACAAGTGGAGTTATCATCATTCATTTATCTCCCATAAATATAAATAGCCCTGTTTTTTGTCCCTTGGTGTAGAGGCTTCAAGTACCAAAGATCTGTGGTTCGCTTCCTGTCTTGAACGGTAAAAATACTTCTAAATAATATTTGATAAAAATAATTATTTATCGAAATTTTATAAAAAATAAAATTAATTTTCTCCATTTCTATTTTTAATTTTATTTAAAAAAAATGTATATAAAAAAGGATTCATCCCCAATCTTTAGGTCCTGGACCAAGAACCTCGCGATATCAGTTATTTACTCTCATTTAATATATATTTTAAATAATTTAAATTTAAATTTAATTTCCTTATTTAAATTTTTGTAATTTCGTTCATATAATTATTTTTTAGTTAATTCAAATTTAAATGTCGAGGCGGAAAAACCTAACATGCTATGTACTTGATACACTTCCGTTCCGTTCATTCCCTTTGAAGTTTTTTCCAAACATCAATCAACTATCATTATTATTGTTTTACTTTCACTCTTGCAGTCAACTCCTCAAAATGTTCGTCAACAAATAAAACTAAATCCAAATATAATTATATATTTATTTATAAAAATGAAGTTCCTAAAGAAATATAAATATTAATTTATAAATAAAAAAAAAAGTATGAATTTATTCGAAATATGGACATGGGCATGTGATTTGTCGTTCGAGAAGCAAACGTTTTCTCTTTTCATTTAAACAATAATTCTGACTTTGTTGATGCAGTTGAAAGATTTTTTGAGCTGCGATTTCTGCCCTGGCTACAACAGCTGCATGAATATTTGCCGATGGAAGAATAGGAATGGCACTTGCATCCACAACGAAAAGACCTGAGACTCCTCGGACTGCGAAATTCTTATCCAGAACAGTGCCTAAAGCTGCAGTGCCAATTGGATGGAAATGTGAGAAAGATAAATGTTGAATGTAGCAGATCCAATAAGCTTTGGAAGAAGCATTTGCAATATCAGGAATGGGGGCTTCCTTTTCCCACGAATTTAAATATTCTCTACATCCTAAAAAAAAATTAAATAAGAAAATTAAAAGTTTAATTTTCTGAAAAAAAGTGTCATACTAGAAAGAGAAAAAAATATTTTTAAAACTATATGATCCATTATTATCAAATGAATAAGATCGAAATAAAGACAAAGAACAAAATTTTATACACTTGTTTTAATTAATTAATAACTCCAAAACTGCCGTCTCACTTAGTGCAGAGGTAGAGGTCTCGCTTCATGAACCAAAGGCCAGTAGTTACTTCCCATCCTGATAAAAATTTATTTATATTATATTGGCTACCAATTAATATAAATAAATAAAGACGGAGTTGAAATCCCTAAGATGTCGAAAGACTTACAAAAAAAAAACTCCAAAAAATTGGCCTTATGAATCCTACTATATTTAGACTACTATAGTAGCCGAGTTGAGAGAAGGGGGGGATTAATTAATTATTCCAATAACAGAAAAAGCGGATGAATTTAATTTCAATAAATTGGCCTTTAAATTTTTTTTCGATTGTGCAATATATATTAATATATACAAATAGGAGAAAGATGAGAAACAATTTGCCATCCACGTACACCAGATGTGAGTCTCTATATATATTTTATAGACAGGTAGGTTTTATAGAAAATTATCTATAGATACACTCTATCGGTGGTCTTTATAATTTATGAATTTTAAGAAATCTTAAATTCTATGTAGGTTAGGTTAGATTAGGCCGCCCCCGTCGGGGAGACTAAGGACAGTAATGGCCCATTGTGATACTATTTTTTAAATGGACGTGTGATTATCTCTCACTTTCCTATCCCTTGAAGAAACGTTGGAAATAATTTTTTTTTTGCGGCAAGCCGGACACGAACCCGAGCTGTTTTGCAACTCTAGATGTCTTAGCCAAGTACTAAATAAGTTTACCTAAATTTCTAATTTTCTTGAATTATTGAATAAAGAAAATAATTTATTACCTGGAAATATCTGGCGATTAAAATAAGCTCCAATTTCTTTCATTGGTTCTGTTTCTAACAATTCATAAACAATCATTAAACCCCGAAGGAGTTTTTTAATATCATTTGGATAAGATAAATATTTAGGGTCAATCAAAGGCGATTGTGATGGATCAGTAGAAGCAAGGCGGACAGTTCCTCTACTCTGCGGTTGTAACAATGTAACTGCAACACTTGCCGTAGCCAAGTCAGCATTTAAAAGTCTGGACAAATAATATTCATTCCAGATGTGATCTTTGATGCCTAGATTATGCCGAAGTGCAGCTCCATAGTCAACAGTGAGTCCAGAATTTACAGCTGAGAGTTGAATGGCCGGTGGGTCTTTATGACTGTCCTGTCCTGCTGACTGATTGATGTTATCATCAGAAAGAAGAGCAACGGCTTCGCAACCTGGAGAAGTCCAAGGACCACGACCTGAGAGGAAATAATGAAGACCGGCAAATGGAGCTGCCACATCCCAAGGAGAGATGAGCCAACTTGAATTCAATAACACCAAATCCAATCCAGTTAATATATGGTCCTGAAACAAAAAAATATTAAATAGTTTTCGAGATCTATTTATTGAATATTCGATATATAATGATTATATTCGATTCATAGTTTATTTAACATTTTTTGTGAGTATATTTTTGCAGATAGATCAAGTGAATAACTCCAGGATCTCCAGCCTATTCAGGGCTTCGGTGTGTTCCCTTTCCAAATTGGTCACTCCAACACACCAGCAAAATCTCATGTTAAAGTTAGTCCAAGGGAAAAAGGAAGTGACAGCGGTACACCGAATAGGCTAGAGATCCAAGGTTATACTCCCGGGGGCCATATTGCTAGTAAAAATATACTCCCAAAAAAAGATAACTATCACTTAAAGACTAGCGGGTTTATTAAGCATTTTATTTAAATTTTGTGGGAATTTAAATAAAAACATCATTCTTTTCGCGTGTTGTCTCGAGTGAATGGGGAAAAAACAGTGGCTGACGCTAGATAAAGAGGAGGAGAGACTAGCATAAAAGAGTAAAAGAAAGCCTTAGCTTAGACTTGTGGTTACTATCCCTGTACTCATTATGTGAAAATAAAATAATAATAGATATATATATATGTATAAATTTATTTATATAAACCTGTAAATTAGATCCAACATTTGGGGAATCCACTCGTACAGAAATACCATGATTTTCTAAATGTTCTCGTGGGCCAATTCCACTTAACATTAATAATTTAGGTGTGCCAAATGTTCCAGCCGCTAGGATAATACCCTTTCGTGCATAAATTGTCTTTTGACATCCATGATATTTTAGTGAAACAGCAGATGCTCGTTGATTAGGTGTAAGAATGACTCGGGTGACTAGAGAATTCGAGATTACACGAATATATTCAGATGGAGCTGAAGGTAGATAGGCACGATCAATAGAAAGCCGAGCACCATTGCGTATATTCATTTGAACCTAAAAACAAAATAATTATAAATAAATTACTGTTTAAAGACAAAATATATCGATAATTTTTTTTTGGAGTGGGGAGGCAATGATGTGTGCTGTGTAGATCAAATCTTAGGAGAAAATGAATAAAAAATTTTAATTTTTTATTATTTATTGCCAGTTTCGGCGACCAATCGTCCCCTTCATCAGGACAATTAATTTGCAAATATATAAGGCCGAATTGATATTTCATAAATAATATTGTAATAATACAATGTGGCTTATTGCATGTATAAATTTGTTTTGCTATGGCGTCTCTAGTGGAATCTATATATGCACTACGCCACTTTGAATTATTAGATTATTTATGAAATATCAACTCGGTCTCATATAATTGACAACAAGAAAACTACTGTATTTGGTGAAATCTTGACCATTGGGGGATTTGAAGATAAATAAAAAAAAAAAAATTATTTATGTTTTTTTTTAAGTGTAAATAGCCTATCTCTCAAAGATTTTCCTAAGGTCTAATTCTTTGTCAAAAAAAATTATTCATTTATAAAATGAGTAGTTATGAGAAAGAACCTGCATAAAACCTGTTGAGTTTGGTCCATTCAAATCTCTAACTGGATACCCAAGAGCAGCTCCTGCTTGCAAAAATCCTTTCGCCAGTCGAGAAGCCCAGGGCAAATCAGAAACATCCCAGGGTCCGGAAGTCGAATGATAATCATCTAAAAATCAATTCTTTTCATATTTGATTATTCTAGATATAAAATTATTTTGGCAATCATTTTCTTCTCTTTTTTTTTCATTTTAAGGCTTTTTCGGCATCGAAGGCCATTTAGACTTCGTCCTTATTTATTTATATTATTTGGTAGCCAATATAATATAAATAAAATTTTGTCGCTCAGGACGGGAAGTGAACCACTGGTACGTGAAGCCAGTTCTCTAGCTCTGCACCAAGGGACAGGACTTTCTTCTCTTATTATATCTAGGGACGGATAATTTTACCTACAATTCCAAGATTTGTACTCTTAATTAAAGACTCTTTATGTCAAACATTCAATCATTAATCTTACATATTTTCCCCCGGTGGCATCAACATCACGACTAGCAGACCTGGTGGTGGTTAAGATGGAATTCCCTCTCATAATTAAGTGTTGTCTGAAATGTTTACTGCCTCCCATGTATGTATAGATTTTAATAGGCACTATTATTTAATATCTTAAATAATTTTAAATTTCATATTATTTAAAATTTTATATATAAAAAAATTAAATAATAATTTTATATGAAAAAAACAAAGTTCGCCATTAGCCAGTTTTGAATCCGTATTCTCCAGTGTAGAAGTCCAACCAGATCCCCTGAGTCATGCCTGCTACAACCCCCTTTATAATGGATTATTTAAGTTATTATTACTATTATTCATAAATTCATTTTTAATTTTCTCACGAATGTCTGAATTGTGTATTTTACAGCTCTATTATCCTTCAAGTTTAATAGAATACTATAATCTCCTGAAAATAGTGACCAGAGACTCCAAATCTCCCCTTGTAAGCCCAAAACCTGAAACATTTCCTGATACCTGGAAACTAGCATATTAGATCCTTATACATACGCTTAAAGTGTTCAAATTTTCGAATTGTTTAGAATCGTAACAAAGACTTACTGTCAGATGAATAAAAACCCGTTTGTTTTTCAGCTTTAAGTAAATAATTGAACCATTCAGCCTCAGTGATATCTCCAAATTGTGGACGAACATCTTTAGGATGTCCTCTCAAATAAATCATATTATTAATTCTTGACGAACCCCCAATCACTCGACCAGCTGGTATAGTACACGACTAAAAAAAATAAAAATGTATAATAAGTTTTCTTAACCAAGGAGAATAAGATAAAAGGAAGAAACCTGTTGATTCATAGCCAGGCAAGCATCTCTTTGAGGGACAGTCAAGTAATTCCAATCATATGAACTTCCAAAGAAGAGAGGACCCAAAATCGGGATGTCATCGAATGGAAGCCAATTACTTGGTTTTGGGCCTGCTTCAACCAAAAGAACTCCATTTTCAGGTTTGATTTGTGCCAATCGAGTAGCTACAACAACACCTGAGGATCCTGCTCCCACTAAAAAAAAATTTATGGAAATCATATTTTAAATTAGGCCCCTTCTCCAAAATAAAGTTTGGATTTATAGATACTTAAAAAAGCATATATAATATTTACAAATTAAGTACTAACACACTGAGCAAAAGCTACTCTTTATTCACTGTTTTGTCTTCCTTAAAGATTTTTATTCTCTTTCAATTTCTAGTCAAAATACAAAATATTTATAAAAAATAGAAACATTTAAGGAACAGGAAGTTTCGTTTTGAGATTAAAATTTCTTTAAAACAAGAAAAATTAGCCAAAAAAGGCAA
Organism: Anisolabis maritima; assembly: GCA_010014785.2. Classification (NCBI taxonomy): domain Eukaryota; kingdom Metazoa; phylum Arthropoda; class Insecta; order Dermaptera; family Anisolabididae; genus Anisolabis; species Anisolabis maritima. Next base: position 10,354 of record JAAAKE020002344.1, read on the forward strand.
TCATAAACAAAATAGTTACTAACAAATACTTCTAATTTTATTCCTGCCTTAATCGAAATGGCTTATGATTTGCGAGAAAAAATAGGAAAAATTTAATATATAATAAATGTAGGCCTATCTCATTATAAAATCTTGTTGCTTCAAATCCTCTTTTCGCTTTTAGTGGAAATAACTTTAACTTCACTCTATGTATATTATAGGTTAATCTAGGGAAATTATTATTTAACAAACGTTGAGTTATTTCTACCTTTTAGATGACAATCAATGCATAATTCAAATTATTTTTTTTTTACTTTTTTGAAAGTCTCAAAAAAAGTTATGGGACTGAAATTTTTTATATTTTTAAATACAGAATTGAAAAGAGAAATAAAGTTTAACCTCAAGATTTTAACATGAAAACTTAAAATGTAGCATATATATATATATACCATATACAATATGTATAATTGATTAAATTTTCTTAAATTAGTTATATTTACCTACAATGTAATCATAAAAATCATTTAAATCTTCTTCGGGCCAAATATTCCATGTTAATGAACAGGAAATATACAAATGGATAAAAATAACAGGCAAAAAGAATAAATATTCAAAAATAATATTCATATTCACCTATTTAAAAAAGATGTTGTAATTAATCTATTTGAAAATTATAGTTTAATGGAAAATTTTTAATTACTGAGTTGGAGCATTTTCAAATGTTAGTGCCATGTTAAAATAAGTGAAAGTCATAGAAAGAAAGTAATGACAACTGTTAATCTTTTGATTGCCCGCCACAAGCGCCATCTTAAGTCACGTGAGTTGCTAGAAATGGAAAATTTGATAAACATGAACGAGAACGAATCTTATAAGGAGCGAGACTTGCAAACTCATTCAGCAGGGAAACAATTGGGCCCAATTAAAGGCAGCCAACATTTGAATTTAATTTTTTTAA
>JAAAKE020002355.1:0-11287 GCA_010014785.2 Anisolabis maritima
GGAGAGCCGAAACGTCGAGTTAATCTCAACAATCAACGCGGGCCAACCCGGGAAAATATTATTCCACATACAACCAATAGCGGAAACCTTCCAGAACATATATATATATAATCATAATAAAATTTCTTTTAAGTTAAGAATTTTCTTAGGAGTGTGTCTGAATACGGGTCTTAGTTTAACTAAATTCTCTTTAAAAAAGAATGAAAATAGAGTTGTACAACTAAAAAATTAACATCTTCATGTTTTGTTCTCATTTTTGATGGGTAGTGTGCCAAAAGTGGGAATTAAAATGTACAAGAAATTCCGGCTTAAGCAGTCGTTTTAAAAATCTAGTTTCTTTTTAAAATCATTCAATCAGGCCAGAAAGTAGGTAGCCAATGCTCTTTAGTCAAAACTCATATCACTTTTATCTAGGAATATTCGAAATTATTTTTAATTAATAAATCTCGCATTAAACAAGCACTATTTGTATATTATTTTAAATTTCGAGAACTTTCAGTACAAAAATTCTTTGAATCCGAATTTTTAAACATAATTAAATTTCCCGTTTTCCCGTTACCAAATTTTATTTGACCTTTATATTTTTAAATTTTCTCTGTTAGATCCGAATTTTTAACATGGAACTTGGGTTTAGGGATTCAAGTTTCCTTCCTTCATATTTTGATCAAATTTATTTTTTCAATATTGACGCTTAAGCTGGAAGCTTTAGACGGTATCGCTTGGTTTGGCAAAGCATGATCTAAAATTATTTACTAATATCTGCATTTATATTAGCAAAAATTTTGTATGTAAAATAATCTGCCTTTATATTAGTAGAGGGATGAGAAACGATGCCTCTCTCGTTCCACCCATACGACAAACTGCCTCAATATTCAAACAACCTGTGACTGTTTATAAAACTCAAGAAGGAAAAGTCAAGACAGATTTCAAACATGGAACACAGGAAAAACCTAAACAAGTATGAGTATTTTTATTTTTTCTAAGAATAAAAAATTTTCTGCAAGATTTTTGCTGAATTGATTATGGAGAAGGAAACCAGGTCTATCGATATAAGTATAGTGCGCAGCTACACCGCTCATCTTCATTGCGAATTTTGACATTTTAAAATAACATTAAAATTTAAGATAATGGTCCATAAATTTGCATGAAAAATGGGCATCGTACACTCAAATATTTGCAATAAATTGATAGTGTTGTTCAGAAGATAAGGCCTCCAAATCCTAGTTCAATTCAATAATTATATTTTTTCACATTAGTCTGTCCTCAGTTTTTAATATTAATTGTATTCTTCATTTATAATTCTCTCATCCCTCTTTAACTTATTTCTTGTTTTTATTTTAATTTCTTTATTAAATTTTAATCTAGCGCCTGCTTTCATAATAAATTTTATTTTAACTTTTTTTTTCGTTGGCCCATTATTTGGAAGATTCTAATGTGATGAAAGTAAATCAATTTTCAAAACAAAAGATTAAAATAAAATGCTAAAATAGAAACCTGGGGTGATTTATAATATTTAAGGACTTTTAATTATATTCTAATAAATTATTTTAATTTTTTTAGCTCTTTTGGGCAACATTCTTAAAAGTTCAGTATTTTATTTTATTTTCAAATTATCTCACTATTTTTCCTATGATTCAATCAATATACGTTTTGTGAATCGAGTAATACCTGGAATCGAATCCAGGATCTCCAGGCTTTGGGAGTGCTAACAATTGTACCGAAGCCTCGATACACATACATCCTCTTGTCAAGGCTTTGATGCAAGTGTTAACATGCCGATGATCCGACGAAGTTCGATTCACGAAAAGCCTGCGATCTAATCTCACTGATCATTTACTCACAAAAATTAAAGTGAGTAGATTTTTTATAGATTAAAAATTTATAGAAAATTAATTAGAAATCACCCCTTTATTTGTGCATCTAATTTGTTCATACTTCTAAAGGATTCATAACAATATTAATTATAAAATTCATTCAATCTCTGATTTGTTATTTTAGGAAATATTACAAAATATTGGAAAGAATTAAATATAATAATTATATTTTGAATTTCACTTTTTAAATTTCTAAAACTTTATTTTTTTAGAATTTTTTAAAATTAAAAATATAAATATTATAATATATTTTATATTAAACATATTCTATTAATTTATAATGAAGGATGGCAAGACAGTAAAATTTAAAAAATTTCTTTTAATATATAAAAGTGTCAATGTTTCGACCGTTTCTTTGAGTTTTTTTCAAGAAAATTCTATAAGTACCGAGATAGTGTCAAAATCACGGTACTTATCAAATTTCCTTACGAAGACTGAAAGACTGTCGAAATATCGATACTTTTAAATATTAAAAGAATTTTTTTTAAATTTTACTGTCTTTCATTTGGCTCTCCTCAACTGTCCTTCATTATCAAATATTTAGCCACAATCTCCTAATTTGTATAATTCAATTCATTTATTCTTTTTTTTAGCTCTTTTGGGAAAAACGTTTAGAAGGAATGCGTGCCTGCGATATTTCGGGGAGTGAATTTGATTCAATGGACATTCCTAAACTTTTAAAACCTGTTGGACCTCATGTTAAAGATGAAACCATGCTCCAATCCGTCGCAACTGCCTTACATGTATCCACGCAACCTGTTACAGGTCAAACTGGCAGTAAAACTGCACTTGAAAAAAATCCTGGGGTCTTTCTTAATCCTGACCAGCCTCTAGTACAGGTATTGGTTTCTTGACCACACGCTCGGTGTGGACGGGCAACACATGTGCTTTATTTCTCAAATTCTCGTTCACATTGGGAAAAACGTGTGGTAAACGTCACTTGATAAATTTTTTTTTTTTTTAGAATGTCACTGTGACCGACGATGATATCAAGAAACAAGAGGAAAGAGTTGAAAATTCAAGAAAAAAATTAAAAGAATTACTATGGAATTTGGTTTCAAAGAACTAATTGGAAAGAATCTTTAATTTATTTAATATCGCATTTAAGTACTTTTTCTTCCAATTATTTTGATTAATATATAAATACCCATAAATTATTTTTTTATTATGTCGATAGCTATAATAATAAGAAAAACCATTTTTAACTTTTGGATCTCAATTATAGATAATAAGTTAATTCTTTGAGTATATCCATTTAGAATATTTCCACTGAATAATGTGGAAAAAGGCATAACTCTTTGTTTGTGTGATATTCCAATTTTCCTGTTGCGCAATGGCCCAGCAGAAGTTTGTGCAGGGCTTGGGGTAAAAAATTAATGCGAGGGCCCGCACTCAGGTGCGGCGACAGAAAAACCGACGTCTAAGCCGGTTGGCTTTCCACGCTTCTATCTAGGAAGGTTAAAATTTCTTTAACTTTATTTATATTTAATAATAAAAAAAACAAGGCTATATCCGTTCTTTTTAATATTTTATTTAACGTAATGATTTTTTGCAGCAAATTCTTGAAATATGTTTGTAAAAAAAAAATAATAAATAAAATAAAATATATGCATTTGCTTATTTACATAAATCTATTATAATTTAATAATATTCTTTTTTATTCAAATTAATATTTAAAATTTTTCTTAAATCAAAATAGCGCTCTTTGTGTTGTTCACAAGGGAGTGTTTGTTGTAGCAAAGGTGACCAGAGATATAGATTCTTGGATGTATAAAGGACAGGATCAACCAAAAAGCCTTTATATGCTTTTGGAGACATTATTCTCATCATCAGTCAAATTATTTTATATAAAATTAGTCTAACTAATTTTATATAAAATTAGTCTAACTAAAACTAACTAAAACTAAAATTATTTTATATAAAATTAGTTAGACTAATTTTATATAAAATAATTTGATACATGAGATAAAATAATAAATTTGTCTCCGAAATCAAAAAGCCACTAAAGGCTTTTTATTTTGGTTGATTCTGGTCTTTTTACATCAGAGACTATTCTTCACACCCATCATTTTTGGCTCTAGATATATATTCATTTTTTTTACTACTGCCGATGGTTAAATTTTCCGTCAAACAGCAAGTTGAAATTCTTCTAAAATTAAACGAATTCAATTTCTTTCAGAGATATTTATTTTTGTAGGTTTTTTATTGTTAACATTGTTGTGATATATATTCCATCGTTTCAGCATGCCATCTTCTCCAAATTAATCTAAAATATTTGTATATATAAAGACATTGTAATATATATTTAATTAATAATTATTTTTACACTTAAAGAATGTCAGAATATTTAAATAAAAACAAAAAATATTCTGAAATTAATTTATTAACTTCACACCCAGCTAAAGTCGTTAGCTGGAGTTGGATAATTTATTGCGATTAAGTGAGTTTGATATGGTATTAGTAAGCAGGCTTTTGATGCTTTATTTTATTGCAAAAAAATCGATATTGAGATTTTTATAATTTATAATTTAAATTAAAGTATTCTCATTTAGAAGAATGGAATATCACCTGCACTGATGCTTTTCTCAGTTGGATTTATTCTTAAATGAGATATAAGGACTCGGTTAAGTGTATTTCTAAATTAAATTATTTACTCTAAATATGAAAATAAATTTTTAATTGTTTTAAAAACATTATTTAATAAATAATTCCCCCTTCCAATAACAAGCAATAAATTGCAAGGGTGCTACACCAAAATATATAGAACCTCAAGAATTGGAAGCTTTTCGGCTGAAAGTTACCAAATAATCGAATTTATTATAAATGAAAATAAGATATTTAAACATTTTTCGTAACCCTTTCTCTAAATATTTTATTATAATGACATGACAATTTAAAATATATTGCAATTATAATGAAACTGTCATTTTCCTTTAATACTGCAGGATGTTGTTATTTTCATAACATTAATTTATTTACTTAATAAGACAGCGCTTTTATTTGTAAGAATTAAAAAATTTTGGTCGAACTACATATCATCGACTTCCAAAGGTTTTATCACTGGAATTAAATGTTGGAGGATTTGAAAAGATGGAAAACCAGCTGTTTTTTTAATCAACTTTATATCATTTATTCTCAGTTTTGATTGACTTGACGCATAGGCTTTTTTAATTATAAGATGGTCTCTCATCGGATGAATAAAAAAGAAAATATGGAGTATATGCTCAGGAATTTCGACCTAAATGGCATTCTTTGCCAATTCAACTTAAAAAAAACAGCTGATAATATATTTACTAACATGTACTTATTTGCTTAACCAAAATTTATTTATTATATTTTTACTAAGAAAGTTAATCAAAATGTGGCAAACGGGCCAAATATGGTCTAGGGCCCAGGGTACCACGCGGGCCCTCCGAGAGCAGGCTTCATGCCGCTGATGTTCTGGGTCAAGCAAAACGAAATTTTCGCGAATAAATGAATTAAAGAGGATTTAGAAAAAGTTTTTTGTTTTTCTAAATCTCATTTATTTATTTTTATTTTGTTGTGTTTTAAATAAATTTAATAGCGAAATATTTTAAACACTTCACAGCTCAAAGGGAAGAGCAAGTCTCGATTTGTCTCACATTTGATACCCTGAACTTTCTATGCAAAATTAATATTAATTTGGAAAAATATGTATTTTTTCTGTGTCAAGTCAAAACGGATTTTGGCTCTCATTTGCATGTCAACTATTTGACCGAGTATACCTTTTGTAAAATTGTTATAATACAGGCTCTTATAAAGAGACATGATCTAACAGAAATATATAAAAATGGTCAAAATTTGAATTGTAAAAGTATTTAATTATAATTTTTCATGTAATTTGATGTATTGTCTTTATATCCTAAAATAACAATTTATTTGGACATATTTTGCAAAAGTTACACTCAGTCGAATAATTAATATGCGATAAGGCAACAATTTCTTTTTCAGAGGATTTTTGTTCTATTTTGCAATCAAAATTTGGATCTGAAAGATAATAGTAATATAATCAAATAAACAATATTATAAATTTTTAAATTAACATTCATATGAAATTAGTTGAAACAAATACATATGAATATTAATTTTATCTGAATGTTAATTTATAAATTTATAATATTATTGTTTATCTTTCAGCCGGCCCAAATATGTAAATTTAGTTTGCAAAATTAATGAACATAAGAATGAAAATCGAATGAAAAATAAATTGTCTTTACTTATTGTACTTTATTCCCAAAATGATTCAGAAAAAAGTAATTCCTCTTATTCATATTTTTCCAAATGATGACAGCTTGATTTTTGCAAAGATGTTATTAGCAAATGTTCAGACTACCTGTTTGCAAAAATTTGGAGCAAATCGAGACTTGCGACCAAAAATAACTTCCATTGTCAGAATGAATGAATTATATTCACTAAAAGAAGAGGAACTGTAGTTATTACTCTGTTTGAACCTGTAGAATAATTCCCCTCATGACTGACTTTTCCATCTTATAGAAATTGTTCACGTTTGAAAATAAATAAAAACAATTTGATCTTTTTTTCTATTTTCATATTCTCAAGGAATTGCAAATTTCATATCAGTGTGCGTGTTTGAAATATAAACAAGAGATATTTAGCTTGAGGCTTGTGCATGTTTCAAATAAATTTTTCTTCAGGAAAATAATTTAAATTCACCTAAATGAGATCTTTTAATTTTCAATAGAATAACTAGAGTACGTTAAAATAAATAAAAAACTAGAATGTACAGCCTTTTTTAACTTTACCAACCAACTAAAGGTTTTTGGTCTTTTCGACATCTCGGGATATATACTTTTTTAATAATAATAATTATATTATATTTACGATCAACCGAAGGTTAGATCGGTAAACTTAATGTAATCGCAAAAAAAAATAGAAAATTTATGTGTCTAAAGGTCTTCTGAGTCCACTTAAGTACTTTTTGGAATAATATCTGTATTAGGGGGGGGGGGGGACAAAATTATTTTTGTTTGTTATCATAGAGCTTTTTTATCTCTATCACTAGACCTTCTCCCTAGTAAAATTATATATAACAATTGTTTCTAAATTTGTTGCAACCATGCTAAAAAAAATTATTTTATGTTGAACTTGAGCGTTGCTAATACCAGTTGCCATTCAAATCAATAAACATAACCAATATATTATTATTTAAAATTGAATTTTAAATAAAGAATGTGAAAATTAAATATGTTAATTAAAATTAATCAAATTATAGACAAAAAAATATCTTATGATTGAATTAAGGTTCTCTCCTATATCCCACTATTATTTGTTTGTCGGCAAAGTTGACCGCTCGGCTTAGTCCGATTGACTTGTTTTTTAAAAAAATGTATTTGATATAGTGACAACGTTTCGATATGATATTATATCTTTATCAATTAATAAGAAAATTCAAATGTTCACTATATAAAAATGTTTATACAATTATAAAAAATATTCCATACTTAGTATAAAAAATTAAAGCAGACTAAATTGTGGCCGAACGACTTGACAGAACCAATAAAATTTTATACTAGTATATGAGCTATCAATTATGAAGTAAATGCAATAATCTAAGTGGAACTTCAAAATTTGAAGTTTATACCTAAAAAATAAAATGATCTCCTAATATGAGTTAGAGAAATAAAATCCATATTCAGTTTTACTTTTGCTCGAAAAAACTTTTAATCTCCCAAGATTATAAAGGTTAAAAATATAAATATTTTTTTAAACAAAAGATGAATAGAACAACTTTAAATACGGACATCACTTCGCTAAAGTATAATAATTTAGGGGATATCCTGGATTTTTAGGATTGAACTTCAAATGAAACGCCACTTCGCTGGGTCGATTTTTGCTTCACTGTTGGAGAGAAATAATAATGTGACATTCTTTTTTTATATTCATTTAATTCAAAGTGGCACAAATTGAACAAAATAGTTTAAAATATTGCATTTTATTGTTTAAAATTTTTTAATGTATAAAGACAAGGATTTCTTCGTATTTCTTAAGAAACATAACATCATGCCACTTGCACCAAATCGATTCCCTTCTAGTTCATTTTCGATCTCTTTTAAGACAAGACTAAGAGAATTTAAACAACAGTTTTATTTTGGCATCTAACTATTTAGTTGCTTTGAAAACCATTTCAGCTGTGCTGATTGCGGCATAAGAATACATCAGCTGGTTAAAATCCTCACCAGTCAGGTAAAAGTCCTGGCGAAGTCATTTCCTTTATCCATACCTCTTCCAAGTGAAATTCTCTTTCATCTTCATATTTATTAGACAAAGAATAAAGCATTAGAATATGGGTACTACTACTGTCATATTTTCACTTGTGCTAACTTTGTACAAGATATCTCATTTGATCATGAAAAATAGATCAATTTTGTTCTGATGATGAGTACGATAGTCACTCTAAACGTTGGCAAATCAATCAACTTTTATTTATAACTTGTGGCTGCCTCTCTGATTCATTCTCTGAAAAATAAAACACATTTTACCAATTTAGACGAAATTTTCAAAATCTAATTGCCTTGCTAAGAAATCCAACAAAATCACCACAATTTTTAATTTCACCTTATTACTTACTATTATTAGTTAAAAAAATAGACCTTATTTATTAAATAGACCGAAATTTGCAACCAGGAGTTCATTAAATTAACCAGAGTTAATGTTTGGGAGGGCAAAATATTTTCTCTTGTTAGGAGTTTGGAATATTTTTTTGTAGTTTTTGATTTTTGTGCCTATTTTCCTCGAGTATTTTTTTTGCAAATCACATATTTGACTTATTCTGATATTATTTGCAAAATTTTACAGTAAATAAATATTTTCATAATATAATTCTCGGAAAATAAATAGAAATAAATTATTTATTTATTCCCTGGTTTCATACTGGATTTTTCCACTTGAATAATTTTCTCAGACAATAATTTCGACTCTTGACTCGGAGTCCACAGGACATCTATCATCTATATGTATTTCATATAAATAATTCAAAGAGAAGATAAAAGTTATGAAGACATTTTCATTACAAAGTCCAAAAATAGTTTATAAATTGATAAATTTTTTAAAGGCTCGTCTTGTTGATTTCATATCAGAATAAATAAATAAATTATTAATAAATTATAGTAATCATAAATAGAAATTATTTTTCTTAATTTGATTAAACAAATCAAAATATTTTGATTAAATAAAAATATATTTTTCAATTCTTTTTAATGACCATATTCGAAAATATTTAAATAAATATAGTAATTAATTCTGATAATCTGACTCCCTCAAAGATTCTTGTTATAAAGGACATCAACCAATTGATTATTATTGTCACATGCAGCCAAGGAGATCAGTAGAGACTACCATTATACATTTCTGTTGACAAGATAAAGTTTATTTTTTAATTAAAAAAAAACATCAATTCATTGGCGTAGACCAGGATTTGACATGGGACCACCCATTGATGACAACAAACTACTACGCCACTGATGGTTATGGCATTTTAACGTTTCTGCATTAAATTTGATCAATTGATCCTAGGAGCAAATTGCGTCGAAACCTTTATTAATCAGAGGGAAATCAAAAACTTTTTCCTGGCCGACTAACTCTCAAGCCGGTATTTGAAATATTTATAGTTCACCTATTAACTATGACAAGATATCTATAGGTGCCCATTTTTGTTTTAAACGAGATAGACCCCATCAAAATTATCTAAAATTCTACCTGAATTATCTAATCTATAAAAAAAAATAAATAAATTTTATGTTAGAAAAAAAAAAGAACAAATTCAAACAAGTCACCAAATGACATTTCGTTTCTACTCAGTTTTTTTAATTGTCTTTAATATCATCAAATTAGATTCTTCTAGTGGTCGATTTAGCTTGCTTGAAAGTCATAAAAATGAAAAAAATAAATTAGAAAGACTCAATATACAATTATTTAATTAATAACTTCAATACCAGATAAGAAGCACAAACGAAAGTATTATATAGGTAAAAGAAAATAAAGATATAAAAGAATCTTAAATTTTAAGCGGTCCGTAAGTTTATTGAAATATATATATAATATATAAGGTTCTTATTTCTAGTTTCTATAGGTAAAATAATAAAATTATGTTGAAGTTTTCTGTTTCCGTTCTTACCTTTAAAAAACCGGTGCTGCAATGAATTATTCGTCCACGGAAAATTTTCCTCTTATAGCAGAATATTAAATTTTTTACAGGTTAGGGAACTTTTATTCTGAAATTATAAATATATGATGAAAGTAACTTAAATACAATGTTACAATTGTCGTGACAATTCAAGAATTTGATATTTAGTAAAATAATTTAATTAATTCCTAATAACTATTTGCGAGTATAAAGGGTCAGGTGACAGCGCTTAAAGGAAATCTTTTGCGTTCGAAATTCAAAAAGAGAAATTCGCGCACTCTAACAAGTTTCAAGTAACTGAAACGCATGCCCAGTCCTGGATAGGTCGTTCAGGACTGAAATAATTCAAAACAACGAGTCTGTGAAAGCAACGAAGAATCATAAGTGAATGAATATCTTGGGATTATTACGTCAAAAAATGCCCCCATCACTGCTTATAGCCTCGATTGCAGTCTGAAACACCCTCCGTTATAAGAGCTTGGCCTAACATCTTTTGTCGAGCCTCGTCCCACCCCATAAAAAAGGATGCAAATCGTCACAGAATTCACTAGCCAAATATTTCGGCCAGCATTACATCGGCCATCCTCAGTGCCACAATGTGATAGTTTTATGGACCTGCGTCCGTTAGGTATATATGGAGAGGTGAGGGATATCTACACAATAAAACGATTCGATAGCAGTGTTGATGGTCGACGTAATGTTGGCCGAAATATTTGCTAAATAAAGTGATGTATAGTGTGACCTGAGAAAAGCGGCTGGTTTTCTTTTTCTCCGAACCCTTACACAAATCTCACTTATAAACATTAACCATTTTATTTTAACCTTTTTGATTTTGGTTATTATGCCATTATATGGCAAGGCTAAGATATGATACATTAAATTTTAAAGTATAATATTATTAAAATATTTTTTTCATATTGAATATTATTTTTTAAGCTTTCAAAATACATATTCTAAAATATTAATCTAAATATTTAGATTATAGGCTACCTTATTATTATAATATTTTTAGAAATATTAAAAAAAAGTTCATTTCTCCATTTCGCTAATAATTTTTAAAGCAAAATAAAATTTATATTATATTTTATAAAATTTTTAATATTTTAAATTTTTAATTTCATTTGGACCGTATAGGCCCACCTACCGGGATCCCCGTTTATTTACCCGAGGTACTTACGTGTACGGAGACACACACCTCAAACCCAGCCGACCTCTGGCCGTAGCCATCTATCGGCACCCCGTGAAGTTA
>JAAAKE020002366.1:0-11287 GCA_010014785.2 Anisolabis maritima
GATAGGAGATTTTTGAGAGAAATTTACACTGAGGATGGTCAGTATATAGTGACTAAAATATTTATGAGGTTGTGAGAGAGGACAAAAAGGCCAGTTTTCTTCTCTTTGAGTACTGATTTATTTATTTATTTAATTTAATATATTTACTTCATCCTAGAAAAAGTTTGATCGCAACAGGATGGCAAAACATGAAATTTTATCCATCCCAGGTGTTTTTGCGGATTGTCACAGGAAAATTAAACCAAATGGTGCATAATCCTTCCCCGAGCGGGCTTTAGTTTGGAGATCTCTAAACTTTAGAGGAGAGGAATGTTGATCTCTGGAAGGAACGTTAAAAATATTCCATCTCTATAGAAAATTTTTCGAAAGCAGAAGGCTACTTAAAATCAGGTTGATGGAAGTATATATAGGATTAGAGTTAGAAAAAAGAAAAAACAAAGGAAAAAAATAAAATAACTCCGGTGCTGGATGGCTAAATCCAACACGAAAGCACCTCGAGTAAATAAATTAAGATAGTAGAAGCGAGCTTATACATATGATTTAAAAGAAAATCAGGGATGTCTTTTTTGGAATTTATTTTTGGGATTAAATAATTTAGCCGAGGGCGGGGAGATTTTGTTTTGTGATATATGTTGACAAATGGTTCATTGACCCTCGAGTATCCATTTGGACCCTGAGGAAGAAAATGCCCTACACAAGAGGGTAGGTAAGTGCAAGTGTATAAGTGCATCGGATAATATCAGCTGTTACACGGGGGGTGTATCAACCCTCTAGCCGGGATATGAAAGATTTGATGGGCATCGCAGGAGATGGAATTGCTACAGGGGGTGAGGGATTCCCAGATCTCATTATATATACTTCCCCTATTTATGTTCCGAGATGCGTTCCTTTCAAGAGACTAATGAATGGAAAGCAAGATTGAATTAAAAAAAAAAAAAGAACCCGCTTAAACGAGGCTAATCAAATTCCCCATATAATGAAACCTAAGTTGAGATTTTTCCACAAAATATAGTGTCATCTCAACGTTTAATCTTCCATGAAGATAATAAGATTTTTGTTGGTTTGACCATGGATCATAAAATTTGGTCATAAAATCAAAAATATCCGAAGGGTGTATAAAATAAAAAAATAAAATAAAGCGAGAATTTTATTATACAAATATTTAAAAATTCTTTATACAAAATGAAAACACTCGAGATAAAGAATTCTAAGTTTCGCTATCGGGGATAAAAAGTAAATTAATATTATTTTTATGTGGTTAATAATATTGGAATTTCACTGTTTTGAGAAGAGGATATGAGAATTAATTATTCATAATTAGAAAGTCTATCATGAAAATAGTCTGAAGTGAAAACATGCCATGGACATATCAGTAGAAAAAAAGTTTACTGCCCTAAAGAACTTTGTATTGTTTGAAGAAGGCCGTTTAGAAATTATTAACAATTAGGACTTCATCCAATTAAAGAATATTTTTTGTATAATACTAGATGTTTTGACATCAGTGAAATGATGTCATCCTCAGTACAATAACGGATGTTTGGAAAATCGTCATTAAATTCATCCAATATACAAAAATAGGCAAGCTAGTTCCATGAACATAAATTTAATTATAATAATAATCATTTCACTGATGTCGAAATATCTACATTAAACGGAGAACTAGGCGTAAAATATCCTTTAATTGACTGAAGTCCTAATAATACTTCCTTTTTTTTTTTTTGTTTTATAGATTTTTACTACTAACACTCATTTAAAAATTAGAAATATAAAAAATTTCGTAATTAAAAAAAAAGAAAAATCAAATTTTTATTTTTATTTTAGAAATGTTTTATCCCAAGAGGTGTGAGGTATTGACATTGTCAATAATGAAAACCTTAAAGTAATGGGTTTAGATCCCAGGCAATCCGATGAAAATTTATTTAAATCTGTTTTTGTTCCTATAAAAAATATATATATATATATATATAAAAGTAATACTCCCTATTTTTCATCATATTTCTTTAACTATTGCACGTTAAAAGTCTCTATACTGAAAAGACAAAAAAAAATCTTCAAATGAATTCATTATTAAAAGTTTTTAGTCTTTAATTATTCCCGTCCAACACAACAAACGCAGCCGACTCATTCATTTAAAAAAAATTTTAAATTAAATTAATATAAATAAAACGCCTGTTGTTTAGGCAAACCATTAAGCATTTATGGATCTCACAATTGGCTCTAAGGGGAAAAAATGATTGTGCAGGAAAGAGGGCATAGCCATGAGTGAAATCCCGCAGTTGGCAAATATGATATATTTTTTGGGGGAGGTTTAGTTTTCTTCAAAAAAAGGTGAAACGATTTAAAAAATTGCAAAGTTTGAGTATTATTTCTCCCGTAAAAAATACCATAGCTACACCCTGAAACTCTAGATTTTTTTTTAATAATGCGTACCTCATTTCAAATCCACTCTCTGCCTCCCGTGGCTGAAAGGTTAGAATTAATGACATTGTCAATATTGATAACCTCAAAAGTCAAGGGGTGTGGGTTCGAATCCTAGGCAGACCGATGAAATTTTATTTAATTCATTTGGATACTAAATGAAGTAAAAAATATCTGTATCTTAATAACTATATATATGTTTTGTTTAAAAGTCTATATGGTCCAAGATGGGAAAAAACTTTTAAAAAAATACACTATTTGAACACTTAATATTTAAAAAAATCAATAGAAAAGTGAGAGTGATTTCGAAACGTTTAAATTTATTATGAGTAAATTTGAGTATTTAAGGACTTATAAATAAAAGAACTTAATAATAATTTTTTTTTTTTTAGGGAAAAGCCTTAAATTAAAGGCTTGAAAACCCCTCAATCCTAACAAAAAAAAAAAAAATCATTCCCCGGTTGGTTACCCTTGATGTATCGTGCACTGTTGGCACACCCCAAATCCCATCACCAGTTTCGGGCTCAATGGCCCATTCCTGATGCCACCCCTTAATAATAATTATATAATAATGTCCACAAGACGAAAAAGAGCACAATAACTATTTATTGGAAAAATAAATAAGTTATTTATAGCGTCTCCATTTTCTTTATAAAAGAACGCCTGATATATTAATACTAACATTCAAACTCTAGCTGAAGTAGTGAATAAACGATTAACCATTATAAAAAATTCTTATACAACCAATTTATTCAAATGAATTATATGAATTTTATATCTCTAGATTTAAGTGTCGGTGATTTTTATCGGAATTGTACCGGAAGAAAACCACAGAAGGAATAGCTGAAACTTTGTATTTAATATATT
Organism: Anisolabis maritima; assembly: GCA_010014785.2. Taxonomy (NCBI): domain Eukaryota; kingdom Metazoa; phylum Arthropoda; class Insecta; order Dermaptera; family Anisolabididae; genus Anisolabis; species Anisolabis maritima. The sequence goes on from JAAAKE020002366.1 coordinate 3,286, forward strand.
TATAAATATAAGTATTTATTAATAATATAAAATCGTTTAATGTTTGATGGTTTCAGACATACCTAGTAAGCGATTGAATGAGAGGAGCTAGAGGAGCCTGGACCTCCTCTTGGATGTATTTTCTTAGTACCTTTTCGTCCGTCTCAGACGGACCTTTAATCCGCCATCTTGACCAAACAATATGGGATATTATTCTGAAAGAAATGAAATTATTATTTGCTATAAGTTATATTTCAAATTTTTCTAATTTGAAATAAATTTATGAATTGATACTCTCCTGATCTAAAATAACTAAGGACGGATAATATTAGAAAAAGTTTTTATTTATAGTTGAAAGAAGAGTTGTTATGATGTATTTAAAATAAGGATAAGGCAGGCAGCCTTTGGATGTTCAATTGAGAGGTTTACTGGTTCATCTTAAGCCCAATTTGATAGTTGTATTTTTTTTTAAATATATAACAATATATACATTTATGAGTGACAATGATGTTAATTTATGGTGTAGTTTATGAATCATAACTCACTGCAAAAATACTACAATCAAATTAGGCTTATGATGAACTAGTAAACCTCGTCCGAAACATCTCAAAGGCCAAAGGCTGCCTTATCGTCTATTATAATTTCTATTTATAATCTGTAAACCCAAATTAAAATCATCAGTTAATTGATTTCATTTTAGTTTAAAAAGAAATAGCTATAATCGAATATGAAATTTTAGGTTGTTGGCAATGTCGGGATCTCCAAACGGTTCCCCGGGGACTGCAAGTGATGCACCCCAGGGCCAGGAAATTCATTTCAAAGAGAAATGCAATAAACTACAATATTTAGAAGAAAGACAACGAGAGATGTGCGGCAGGAGTCAAAATATTATTAAGGTAAGTAAGAATCACAGGGGAATTTATTGTTTTCAAAAAGATAAGATTAAAGTCAATGAGCTAATTTTAGCGGCGGGTGTCTTCCAGGCAGTGAGCATCGGCGCTCAGATGAGCATCGAGGAGTGCCAGTTTCAATTCCGGTCCAGTCGGTGGAACTGTTCCACATTCAGTAATACTACTAATATTTTTGGGCGCATCATTGAGCTGCGTAAGTTATGCTTTGTTTTATTAAATTTTGTTTAAAAATTTTATAGGTTATTATCAATATTATAACAGCTATATAAAACCAATAAATTTGAATAAATGTAGGAAGATAACGGCAAAGATAATAAAAGAATAAAAGAAACTAGCAGTGGGTGACCGTTTTTACAATAACTTACAGTTTAATATACCTACCGCGTTTAAAAAAAACAAACGCTATCTTTTGTGTTGTCTTAAATGATAATTAGAAGCATGTTTATGAAATCCAAAATCATCAAATTTCATGTTTTAAATACTATGAAATTTACTGTTTTGGGGTTTTTTTGTTTCTTTTCTGATTATTAATTAAGACGAAACAAAAGACTATTTTTTTTCGAAAATTCATTCTAGATTTGAACTTGTTATACTTTTCGAATTGGACATGCAAAAAATATACACAAAAACTAAAGTTTAAATATTCTGGAACGCTTACCAACCTAGTTATGCCGATAGAAAGAGCACTTAAGGGTCACCTCTGTTTTGTCTTACAGTAAGTATACTCATGTTCAAAAATTAAAAGAATTTTCATACCCTCAACTGATTCTCATAAGTAGCTGACATTTGTTTGTATATAAACTTCTTGTTCAGATTGTACATGATAATTTTGAGCATGCGTAGATTGGTCCGAAAAGGACAGCGATAACCCTTGAGAGCTCTCTCTGTCGGTGTGGTTTCGTCTCATTGAGCGTTAATCGTATTTCAGTGCTTGCTATAAAAATTAATAAAGGTTTATAGAGAAAAATATTATTATTATTTGTCTTTTTTTTTTTTACATCAAAAAAATATAATTTTAAAAGTAATTTTGTAAAGAATTCGAGTGTAAAATAAAAAGTTTGGAATTCTTAAATAAATACTAGAAATGGAAAATCATCAAGTATTTGGTGAGCAACTTGAAGCTTCCAAGAGACTTGAAATTTGAATTGCAAACAACCAAAACGAATGTTTATTTATTTTTACTTTTGTTTTCTTTTTTTTTCAAATAGTGAATATTATTCTCTAGTTCTAACGGTGGATTGTGCAGATGTTTCGAAATCGGTCCCGGGGTCTCATCCTGGGTTCAAACTGGCGATCGGGTCACCGACGACCAATCCCAAATCGGTACCTCAATAGATATAAATCTGAATATATATTTATGAATTCTATCTCTTTGACAGCTGACATGAAATGAAATATTAATGAGGATTTAGAGATATCCCCTCCAGTTTATTTAAACTGAAAAAAACAATCATATATTTAAAAAAAAATTTTAATTCAAATCCATGCAAATATTGAGTGATTTGCCAATAAAATTATGTAACTTGGACCTAAAAGGCTGATTCATTTCTCTGGTTTATTTAATAATAGAAAAATTTTTAAAAAATTACAAAATGAAAAAAAAAATATATGAAAAAAGCTGGACTAATGTGTAGCTAGAGCGTAGCTAGAGCATATTTTTCCTCGGGTGGTTTGGGTTAATAAAAGCAATTAAAATAAAAGATTTTAATCTATTCCTTCATCTATAAGAAATGTATATAAAATTCTCTGCCGAAAAAACATCAAAATTACGTTAGTAGATACCATGGAGTCATAAATTATTAATTCGTGTTTGGTTAGTGGAACGTAGGCAAGCTAAATGACCAACTCATTAATAGCTTTTTTTGAATATTTGCTCTTTTTATTATTATTTCCATCACTCATGCGCAGATGTCTCTCTAGAAATTAAAGATTACGCATGTAAATGAGCTCTTTAATCGAAAAATTCATTAGGTCATTTGGGTTGTCTACCACCACCTTGCATAGACGAATGAATCTATGCATTCAATGGTGGTGTAAATCAAATATAGTTAGAAGAGTTTCTATTTAAAGAAAAGAACTATTAAAATTTAATTCAGTAAATTCAGTGATTTCTCTTTCAATCAGAAAGAGACACATATGAATATTAAATTTTAATTGAAATTACTGATTTTTTAGCGTTAAATTTCGATCCAATCTTACCTCTACTACTTTTGATAATGAAAATTTTTTTCAATATTTCAAAAAATGTGACAACAACCAAGCCGAAGAATATTCTAAAATAACGAAAGAGATGGAGACCGTTTGGAAAAATTTAGATAAATTGTGTCTCTTTTCAAAAATTAGAAAATATCGAAAAACTTTGCAAAAAAGGAAAAGAAAAAAAAGAAAAATGAGAAGAAATAATCTTGATGAAAATAAAAAATTTTCTTGGTGGCAATGGTTGGAAGAAATGACCACTTATCCAAAAGAAGTTCCAAAATTAGAAAGTAATAATGTTGCTCACTTATTGCGTACGGAGACTAAGTTGATGATATGGGATATTTTACAAATTTTAAATTATTTCGATGGAGATGATAGGCAGCAACTTTGGAATGAGGTTGGTGGGTATTTACTTTAGTGAGTTTTATAGAAATTAAATTAATTTTCTTTTCCCAGGTCACTCGAGAAATATGTGGAATTTAATAAAAAGAAATAATAAAATAGATAACAATAAATGTGTATTTATTCCTGCAGATATAAAAATATTCTATTAATAATTTCTTAACGGCCATCTTCAATGTCTTAAATAAATATTATCAGTCAGGACAGGAAGTGAGCCACTGATCCTAAAGCAATGACTCTCGGAGGAATTAAAATCAGCGATGTTTTTTTGACCAAACTCATAATTTTATTAACCAAAAATTGCCATCTTCAGTGCCAGTATTAGTTTTTTAAAACGGTTGATCCCGTCATAAAAATATATGATAGGTTTATAAAATCGCCTGAGAGACATCCATTAAGCAGTTAGCATTTGCAATACTAATTATCTTTTTATTTATATTATTTGCTTATAAAATTTATACTGATAATGAAGTTGACAGATAAATATGAATAAATAAAAATAAAATACATTTTAAAAAAAGCTAGTGGAAGATTCCAAATGAGGCCAGAATGAAATAAATTAAACTTGTTTTGATTTTCAAAGTTTTTTTTTAAATAAAAGATTTAAGATAGGATTTTTTCATTTCCCACTATGAGGATCTTATAATCCCTCCTTTGGACCCATTTTTACCGAGACGTTAATTTTGTTTCTCCTTGTATATTTAGATTTTTGGATTATTTCTTGGAGGACCCACGGGTAGCAGGTTGCCTTGTCCTTCAAAAAGCCTATTTAATTTATATTATAAATATATAAACTAAGAAGAATCTTGTATTTAGGTGAGGTAGATAGCTGAAAATTTATATGTAGTAGGGGTAAAGACGAAAGAGCGGGACAGCTAGTTTTATTTCTTTTATTAAAAAACCCCAGAGCGACTTTTCGGTCAGCTAAGCGACCATCTTCAAGGCCAGGGATTTGTCGTTCTGGGGTTTTTAAATAAAAGAAATAAAACTAGCTGTTCCGTTCTTTCATCTTTACCATTGCTACAACTAAGTAGAATCTTTAAAAATAATTTTTTTTTTTTGAAAGAAGAGAAATTTTTGTTAATTTTTATAAGCATTCATATATCATGCATATATCAAGAATAATAATAGTTCCGAGAGGAGCCAAGAAAATTGCAAAACCTAAAAATGTCAAAAAATAAAATTCAAACTCTAAATTTTTTACTTCATCCATTGTTATTTATTATTTCAAAATTTTCTACTAAAATAAATAAATATAATAAAAGTCACATAGTAAGTCACTGAAAAATCATCATAAGATCATATGGGATACCGTAAAAAAATTCTGGATTTCTATGGCGTGGTTGAAAAGTTTGACATCAGTGAACTAGTCATCAGATGTCTAGAACCTCCAAATTTAAGATTTCAATTTAATATTTAAAAATTTCAGGAAATAAATAAATATTAGATTTATTAATATTATAATTGTTAGGTTTTGTGCTTAACTTCTTTCATTTCAGGTTACACTGATGATATATTTTCTTTAGTGCATTATCATTGAAACGAAAAATTTTTTACAGCTACTCGGGAGACAGCGTTTGTCTACGCCATCACGGCTGCAGGAGTTGCATATTCTGTGAGCAGAGCTTGTGCCAAGGGAGACCTCAACGAGTGCAGCTGTGATGAACGACTTCGAGCCCGAGCCAAGCCTGCCAAATGGGAATGGGGCGGCTGCTCAGAGGTATTTCTGCTAGACTAACCACATCAAGAGTTCTCAATATCACTTTAGAACAATAGTTACAAGGTTATAATGACGGATTTTGTTCCCGAGAAATGATTAATCTCCTTCTCTAAGAATTATATGATTTTTTTATTTTTAGTTTTCTTTTAGTTGGGCTACAAGGCTAGTATATTTTTTTAATAAATATTTTCGTTAGAGAATGACATGTTGTAAACGTAACATTTGGACTGTTCGTGATTTTTACAAAAATTAAATTCTATTTAATATGACTTCAGTGTTGAGTAGGAGAGAGGAAACGGAGAGATGACCGAACCAATTAGAGCGTGTCCTGAACAAAGTCGTTGTTATGGTAACCACCCAGGTTGCCATATTTTCACCCGCTCCCACTGGAAATATGACCGCCAGTGATGCCCAACAGTGGCAACACCTCAGTCTACCTCTTCTCCGAGTGCCCAGTACTTAAGTTATATTAAATAAAATTTAATTTATTGAATTTAATTATTTCAAATATCTTTATATTCTTTATGGAGACGGTCAATTCTATGGATAGCCACCCCAGTTTATAAATAAAAATTATCTTTTTTATTTCATAAAGAATACTAATTTTTAAATATTCATTAACATATTACCAAATGTCATTTTTCATTAAATTTCAAATTTTTTTTTTATATTTAAACGATAATAACGAATTTTTTTTTTTTAAGAATATCCATTATGGAGAGAAATTTAGTCGGGAATTTGTAGACGCCCGAGAATCACGTGATATAAAATTTGGTTTGATGAATCTGCATAACAACGAAGCAGGGCGACGGGTGAGTGTATTAAATGATGCATTTTCTCGGGATGAGACGATAATTGGATGTTGGGGTTGCAGTCGATCCGGTCGCGAATGAAGCGCGTGTGCAAATGTCATGGCATGAGTGGCTCATGTTCTGTACGCGTATGTTGGCGTAAACTTCCCAACTTCCGTGAAGTCGGCGATGCTCTCTCAGCACGTTACGACGGGGCAACTCGTGTCAAGATGGTTGAACGCAAAGATCGCCGTAAAAAACTCCGGCCGTTTAAGAAATATCTTAAGCCGCCCAATAAGACCGACCTCGTCTTCCTGGAGGATTCGCCCAGCTATTGCGAACCCGATAACACGTGAGTTCTTGGTTTAAACTTTTTGATTTTATTTAGTTTACAAATCAACCAAAGGGTAAATTAATAAAGAAGACAAATTTTTGTTTCTAGCCTAAGTTATTCTTATTATGAGACTTTACAAAAAAATTTTATATTTTCATCAGTAGCTGAGTCAAGATTGGAGGGGGGAGGCAATAAAATTTTTTTACTATATGGCCTTTAATTCTTTATTTAGTACTTATTTGAAATTCTATTTAAGATAATATTTTTATAAATGTTGTTTAAATTGACTGATAGGGCTTTGTTTGAAATAGTTGGTGGTTTTCAAACAATGACCCATAGACTATAAAACAGTCAACATATCATATAAGATAAGACATTTTTTGCGAGATGAGTTTGTTTTATTTGATTGGGCATAATTAGCGCTCCCTGTATTCGAACGAGGATTTTCCGCTTTCGGGACGGTCATGCTACCTTTACACCAGGACGCACGGTCCAACATTTATAGATTCATTTGTTTATAGACACCCCTCCCCCACCCCAGTTGATATCTTACCAATACATTTTATCAAGAATAGCAAAGGGATAGTTCTACTCTTATTATTATTAAATATACAATAAATATTGCTATTAAAGATACGACGGACGGACAGGTGCCTGAATTTGTGTTCTAAGTTTTAAGATAATAATGGAAAGGGCCTCCCGGAAGTTTAGTAACCGGGATCTCAAAAGGTTTAAAACCGTCTTTACGAAAATACATAATCCAACTAGCTCCAGTTTCTTAGAGCAGAGATAAAGCTCTTGCTCTTTATTCTAAGGGTCACTGGTTCGCTTCCCGTCCTAAGGAATGATTGACGTTGTTGACGTTTCGATCGCAAATCGCGACCTCACTCAGACTAGATGTTTGAAGGTCAAAATTTTCGCATGATGATGTTTCGACAAATAAACAAAATTAATTAATTAAATAATTATTTATTTAATTTTCCTTGACTGCTTCCTTTCTTTTTTGAAGATTTGGGAATTGGGGAAGCAAATTTATTAAAAAACAAACAAACACCAAAATAAATAAAATAATTAAATTAGAGTAATTGATTTTATCTATTTTTAGATTGAACATCTTGGGCACCCATGGACGTCTCTGCAACTTTTCCAGTCTGGGGATGGACGGCTGCGCCCTTTTGTGCTGCGGGAGAGGTTATCAGACTTTAATGCGTGAGAAGGAAGAGAAATGCCAGTGTCGTTTTATCTGGTGTTGCACTGTCCAATGCGAAACATGTCGCTACAAGAAGGATGAGCAGATGTGCAACTAATCCAAAAAAAATCTCAATCATTCATTCTTTTTTCATCCCTCAGAATTATGAAAAGCTTAACAACCAGCACACCTTTCCGCTGCTCTTTAATTGTGACATAAAAACCAAGCAATCAATAATCGTGCCATTTTAATCCTACCCCAAAATATTAATTTTATTTAAAACCTCCGTCCATATGGTAGTAGGAGTTAGTCATTTGTTTTCTCGTCCATAATAAACATTCAATTTTAGAACTATCATCTAATTTTTTTTTTTTTTTTTTTTTTTTATTATTCACTTTCAACGCATGTTCATATTTTTTGTACACAAATTCCTTAAATTCATTCTTTTCTTTATTTTCACAAAAAACATTTTGTTGC
>JAAAKE020002377.1:0-11286 GCA_010014785.2 Anisolabis maritima
GATTTGTTTACATTAAATATTTTTATTTAATGAAAAAACCCCTCCTGCCCGGGATGCGAACACCGATCTCCTGTGCAGAACGGCAACACCCTACCGACTACTCCACAGAGCCCTTGGGCCCTCTAGGTAGCCGATTTATATTTTTTATTATACTTCATTTTTAGAAATTATTCGATTGTGTGTACTAATCAATTATCAATATTATAAAAAAAAAAATTAATGAAATGAATTAAAATAGCAATTATCGTTTTTTAAAATCTTTTACGGCACCTGTGGCCATTACGTCCTTATTTATTTATACCAATTGGTAGCCAATATAATATAATTTTTGTCGCCAAGGACTGGAAGCGAACCAGTGGCCTTTCCCTCTGCACTAAGGGACAGGGCGCAATTATCGTTTATTAATAAACTTAGGAATTAAAAAAATTTATATTTTGTTACCATGGCAACGAGTTGTCATTTGTATCTTTTGTAGGGGTTTCTTAAAACTCTAAAATGAGGGCCCCATACTATTTTGAGGTGGGAAACGATTAATATAAAAATTACCTAATTTATTATATGTACAACCAATTTAATCAAAATCGTTAGAGTTAAAGAGAAAATTACAAAAAAAAAAACATAAAAACGTGCAAGGGTAATTTTAAAAATTAGGTAAACAATTTTATGGGGAGGGGGGGTAGGATTAATACAGATCATCTAAAAAAAACAAATGATTTATGAATTTTAAACAAAATCATTAAAGCAAATTTTAAGAAATTCTAAAAAAGTAAAAAATTCATCAGTAAAGTTCTACTGGTCGATTTCATTGAAAAACTACGAGGATACCTAGACATTTTGCAAGACCAATTTTTTTTAACTTAGGGGACCTCAAAACGTGTATTTCCAGTGAAATCTTAACAGCGATTTTTTTTGAGATTGCAAAACTTTCTCACTATATATTACATATCTAGGTAAGAAAAAGTAAAAATATAAGAGTAATAAAAGGAAATTATTTTTTATTGTTTGTTTTTCCTGATTCCTTTCCCTCCACTCATATCCGTGCGAAATACTAAAATAAATATAATCCATAAAGTAGAAAATAGTATTCATTGCATTTTCCTCATATCATATATTTAAATGATGTATAGCATAGGCTTCTTCCATATAAAATGTATTATTATTAAGTTAGAAAGATGAAAAAATTACTCTCATCTCAGGATTGGAACCTAGGATCTACTTTCTTCTCATTTCAAAATATAATATTATATTTTTTCTTATTCCAATTATAAAAAAGTAAAAATTTATTTTACCATTCCTTTAAGAGAAGGATCCGCAAGAGGAGATCGATTACCATGGAAATCCGGCCAAATGTGTAAATCTTGCGTTAATTCTGCCATAGGTACTTTTCGTTGTTTCGCAATTTGAGAAAGCAGTTCCGACAAATAATCTTCAAGTCGCCTGCACGAACCAATCAAGCCTGGTATTGAAATTTCATTTTATTATAAATAAAAAATAGGCAACGAAGTTGCAACACCTTCCCACACTTTTAGCTATCACTAAACTGTCTGGGAATATAGAATGGCCCCCTTTGTAGTCTACAACTCGAATATACAAGTCATGGCATGTTGATTTTTATTGTTATTTTTAGTTTATGTTGTTTGGATAAATAAATATTTTCACAATCCGAGGCTGAAGACAAACGTCTTAATTATTATCAGCGAGTTTCCAAAGATTTAGCCCAGCTGAGGCTGAAAAAATTGTAGTGCACGATAAATATTGAGGGTGGGGGAAGGTTTACGAGAGAGAGTAGAATTAATAAATATTTAGTAACCTCAAAGGTTTTAATTTAACAAACAAATAAATAAATTTAAACTTTGGTAAAATTTTTTCATATTTTTAGGCTTATATTCAAAAAAGAAGAACTGATATCCAAAGAAAGGATCTTGAAAGCCAAAAATGCCATCAAGTTTACGTTCTACCCAATGAAAATGTTTTTTTTTTTTTTTTTTTTTTTTGAGCTCCACCAAAGCACTACTTCTTTACATCGACAGAGCCCATTGTTGACTTTCAGGCGATTAAAAGGGGTGATGGGACAATCTTAAGGTTAGAGAGAAGTTTTAACACCCCAAAACGAAATCTCAATTGTATTAATAATTACAAAGATATATTTTTTTTTTTTGTCTTTTCGGCATCTGAGACCATCTAGACATTAAACAAAATATAATTGTTTTTTACGATACTAATTATTCAGATCTATTTATTAAATCAATTGGTAACCAATTTGATATAAATAAATTTTCAACGGAATCCGAAACCCACACCCCTTGCCTTTTAAGGTTATCAATATTGACAATATCTATGTTTATGTATCTTTAACCTCTCTGCCACGGGGGGAGGGATTACAAAGATATGATATAAAAAGACTGCGCATTTTTATTAAAATATTTATGTAACCATGACGTTTCGATAGTGATTCTGTCTTCATCTGGTCTTTTTTTATTTCACCCAACACGCAATGCAATCAAACTTTTTGTCAGCAAGATTTTTAAGAAGATTTTACGCAGAAAAAAAGGCCAGATGAAGACAGAATCGCCATCAAAACGTCGTGGTTAAAAGCGTAAAAAATATTTTAATAAAAACGCTACACATTTTTATAACATATCTTTGCAAAAAAACTTCAGCCTAATCAAATTATTTAATAATTACACTTTTCTGGTTTTCAAAGTTCAGTATTAGAGCATACTCAGACGGCTAAAAAAAGAACAGTGCTTTTTGCACTAAATTTCGGACTTAACACAACAAACTGTTATCCAAAAGAGTTTCGACATTTGACAGAAACCTCAACTTGAGGTGTCAAATTATTCTTTATCTATCTCCTACAGAAAACCTACGACAACAATAATTTACTTTTAGTGCGAAGTATTGTATTAATATTTTATATTTTTAAATATTGTTTAAAATAGATTCTTCAGTCTCAGGAGAGATCATTTTTGACTCATTCTGGTGAATAAAATAAAAAATAATTATAAATTTTTTTTTTTAAAGTTGATGGGGTAATTATTATAATAATTATTTTTTGTACGATTATTATGAAACTTCTTTCAACTCACTTTCCTTCTACTAATCGTTTTTTGATGTGAGGAGTAGCCGGATGAGTTTCAATTACATGGTCAAGGAGTTTGCCTGTTGCACTTTGTCCACCCTCATTTAACCACCAGCCAGGTATCATAGCACTCCAATAAGGTCCCCAAATTCCTGGTACAAATTGAGGTTCTTTAGAGATAGCCATGTGACAGGTGGAAGTTCCTGCTATCAATCCAAGGCGATTGCCAAGTTGCAGAGTGTTTGATAATTCATTTTCCAATCGACAACCGATCATGCCTAAACCTCCCGCGTGAGCATCAATGAGAGAAGTTCCACATGCAATGCCCTCAGAAAGTCCCAAGTCTTTTGCAGCTTCAAGTGTGAGGCCATTAGGGCAGGGTTCCCCCGGAGCAAGTATCTGAAAATTGGATTTCAAAAAATATTTAGATTAGTGGTGCATCGATCATAGGTCAAGCCGATTAGTCAACTATTTTATTATCAGCCATCAATTATTTCAATAAAAAATTTATAGGATTTTTTTCAAATGAAAATTCTAACAAGCCCTTCCTTTCTTCCCTTCGCCACTTTTCTATTAAAATTCCTGCATATTAGATATGAATTATTTGAATAGGTTTGTTAATAATTAAATGATAAGAATGGATCAATTTACAGCATATTTTGATGCTTTCTTATTAAACATGGAAAGATTGTAAGACTATTTTAGACAAAATGGCTAAATTGTTGAATTGAAAATAGGCAACTAGGTCAACAGGCAAGCTTCTTGGGTAGCCTACTCTTTAAGACAGGCGCCTCTGTAAATGTAGAGAAAAGAAAATTTAGTGCATAATTTTATTTAATATTTTCGAATATCGCTTTGATTTTTTCAAAAAAAAAAAAGATATTAGGATCTAGAAAAATTTATTTTTTTTATTCATGATTTTAATAAGAAATTCTTTCATTAATAAATTTAATAATTTATAATATAAAATTATATACGTCTTCATGAAATCAGGACTGACTGCATGGTCCGTTGAAGATGGAGCCTCTCTTTTTACTTTCTCTTATATATAAATGAAATATATAGTGAGAAAATATTATTATTTTAGCAAAATTTTATAAAAAATTCTATTAATTTCAGTTTTCTTTTCACTTTAAATTAAATTAAAAAGTTTGGTTTAGACAGAATAAATAATTAATTTCCGGTTGCACAAAAACCAATATAGTGTTTTTATAAAAAAGGATTATCTGTTTAATTAGTGATTGAGTCATAAAAGGATAATTTAAATAAAATTTTGATAAAAGATAATTAATATTATTATAAATTGTAATAATTGTTAATTTGAGATAACATTCAAGTGTCTATTTTCATTGTAAATTTAAATTCCATTGCAATTTCCTTTACAAATGTAGCGATATTAATATATTGATTGATTTAATAAGTGCTAATTTCTTTTAGATAAAGAAATAGAAATTTATTTGGAAAACTAATTCAACGGCCCCCTTCGACGCTCCTAATAATAATTAATCATCAGCTATCATAAATGAATTTTTAGATTTAGGGTAATATATTAAAATTGATTTATTAAATAAATATTTGTATTTCTACCTGATTTCCTATTTTATGCCAACGTTCGTTTGGTGAGTTCAAATCTCCAAGGCCAATAGCTGAAAAATATGAATCATTCCAGCCTGTCTGCTCCCCTCCAGCTTGATATGTCCATTTGCATACTGTAGAGCACAACGATCTGTAAATTTATTTTTAGATGAGAAAAATTATGTCTGAATGGACAATAGCAATGAGCTATGAGGAAAATATAAAAACATCTGCTGCTACGGACTTGAATCTGCGCAAGGGCTGTGGAATTACTCGCTTTGCTCTCAATTCCTAACTGAACGCAAAGTTTACTCAATCAATCAGTTTCATAGTATGGATTAGAGATGTTGATATCGGAATCTAAAATAAAAATTGAGATATTTGACATTTTTTTGTGAGTTTATTATTTCGTTAATGGATCAAGTGGCACCCGAGAGTCGAACTTGGGAACTCCAGCCTATCCGAATTAAGGTCCTTCTTCTAGACGATTTTTTTTCCCTACAAAATAAAAATGATAATCTGCCTCTCACCTCATACCTCTTAATAATCTCTCCTCAATATAATCAATTTTTTTCTTTTTCATAATCTATAGCAGTTGAGGGAAATAATTTCTTCACATAAATATTTTTTTTCGATATTTCTTTGTAATGGGTTTTTTTTTATTGGTCTCAATTTTCTCTTCCCGCTTTTTTTTTTTAGAGGAGTACTCTTACGGCTGTTGCCTTGTTTACGTAACGATTATGAAACCATAATTATTCAAAATCAATTAATATTTTAATTTTGAATAACATTTGTCATGGCTATTTTTGTGAATATACACAAACTATAGGCCAGAGATTCTCAAACTTTTAACCAGGCAGGGTATATTTAGACTGTGAAATATTTGGTAGACCAAAAAAATCTCTCAAATTTATTTATTTATTAATTTTTAAGTTTTTTTTTTTCACTTTAGAGGAGCAATTTTACTCAACTTGCAAGTTGCATTTTGGGAACACCCATATAGGGCATATATAGATGTTTATAGACTTTACAGTTTTTAGGACTTGTTTTCCTTGACAAGGATCAGAAATTCGGACCACCCCGAATATTTCAAAACATAAAATTTGCAATAGGAGGAAAGTCATTGCCATTTATATTAAAATAAACGGAATTCAAGAAATATCCAGAAAAATTAATCTTTTCTTTACTATATATGTAAATGAAGTTTGATTTGTTTCGCTTCTTGATTATCGCCTTCTTTAGCTTTAGCTAATTTCCATCAAAATAAATAAAAAAAAAAAATTACAAATTTATGAGTAAAAAAAGATTCTTATTTAGCGACAACCTTCAAAGAGAGGCAATTATTTTATGTAACGATTACTCATGAAGTAATAATATACCTGGTGAGACATCCTGTGGTCCTCCAGGTGAGATAATCAGGCAAATCAAAAAAATGACAAGCTCGACGCCAAGTATCAGGAGAATTCCTCTTTAACCAGAGAAGTTTAGGTGTTTCCATCTCCGGTGAAATTACTTTTCCCACAAAACGAAGTACTTCATGGTTAGTGGCATTTATTTCAGCTGCTTCAGGAAGTGCTCGATGATCCATCCATAGGATAATATTTTGTTCGTCTGATCCTTAAATTTAAAAAAAATAGATTTTATACTAATATAAAAAATGTGGTGTGACTAGGCACATTCTTTTCGGCTTCGGAATGCATATAGACTTGAAACGATACACATTTTTTTTTAATTTTTAAGTCTTTTTCGGTATTTGAGGTCATTTAGACTCCGTCCTTATTTATACACATTTATTTTAATTATAATACAAATTATTTATTTATATCCTCCTTGGATTTTAAGATTATCAATATTGACAATGTCATTATCTTTAACCTCTCTGACAAGGGGGGGGGGGGGTGAACTTTATAAAAAAAAAACAAAAGATTATAAAAAAACAATGGGTTTTGTTAAAGAATTTTAAATTTTTGTCAAAAACAGATAGACCATTTTGCGAGACCTCGTTTTTTAGATTTAGACCTCAAAACATGTATTTCCGTTGAAATCTCGACATCGATTTTTTTTGCGACCACAATACTTCCTTACTATATATTACATATATAGATAAGAGAAAGTAAAACTATTATTATTTATTAATAATTTTTTAATATCCTAAAAAAGACAAGCTTAAAATCTTTTTACTTTCTTTTGCCTATATATGTAATATATAATAAGGAAGTATTGCAAAAATGCATTAACCCTTATTTTCCCCCCTTCCCAAATTGGGACCCATTTTACTGATGTACTCTTTTTAGGTTTTTTCGATTTTTCCTTAAACTACTCAAACAATATTGATTAAATTGGCTGTGCTTATAATAAATAGAATAAACTTTAAGATGTGTTAATCATTTTCTTCCTTAAAATAGTTTGGGGCTCTCAATTTTGGATTTTAAGTATCACAGAGAAGAGATAAGAAAATCCGTTGCCATGGTAACAAAATATAAATATTTTTTTTAAAATTTATTTTAAGTCTTTTCGGGCTCTTACCTCGTGGCCGAAAGGTTTGAGATACTGACTTTAGTAATATTTATAACTTTAAAAGGTATTGGTATCCAATTGGTGTAAATAAATATGCCAGATTTTTATTTTTATAAACAAAATTTGCTTAAAATTAATTTAATAAAATAATTTAAAAATTTAAATTACAAACCTTTTGGACTTACAGTAACCGGCTTAAAATTTTTATCCAAAACTACCAAGGAGCAAGTGGCGTCGAAGCCAATTCCCTTAATTCGATGTGAAACATTTTGAGCAACCTCCTTAAAAAAAAGAAAAATTAAAATTAAGATTAAAATAACAAAAAACTCTGTTAACACAAGATTTTTTCAAAATTTTAAAATATCAGAGAAAAATTTTAGGATTCGAATTTATTCGTGATTTTTTCAGATTTTGATTGTGTATCCGTGTGTCTGAAACAAGATTTTCCAAAAATTTACGAGGCTGTATTTTATATTTAAACTAGGTACCTTCGTCGCATGTAACTCGAAGATTTTCAATAAAATCGATCAAAAATTACTAGTACTTTACTGATGTACTTTTTTTTCGATTTTCTCAAAATTCGCTTCGGTGATTAAAAGTTATAAATTAATTATTTATGAAATGATCTTTGAAATGTATTAACCCTTAGTCCTCTATATAGTTTAGGTCCACTTTACGCTTTTTAGTTTTATCTTGATTTTCTCTTAAACTATTTTAACAATTTTGGCTATACATATAATAAATTAGAAAATCTTTAAATTATATTAATAGTGTGGAGCCCACAATTTTGTATTTTCAATATCCCATAAAAAGACTCGTTGCCAGGGTAAAAAATATAAATATTTTTAATCTCTATATTTATTAATTAACGGAATTAGCCCTGTCCCTTGGTGGAAAGGTAGAAGTCTTGCGTACCAAAGGTCAGAGGTTCGCTTCCCATCCAGAGCAACAAAAATTTATTTAAATTATATTGGATACCAAATGATTTAAATAAATATGGACGGAGTCTAAATGATGACGAAAAAAACTTTTTTTTTGTTTTTAAGTTTTTTTCGGAATTTGAGGCCATTTAGACTCCGTCCTTATTTTGTAAATTAATTGGTAGCCAATATAATTTAAATAAATTTTTTTGCGAGAAGCGAACCACTGACCTGTACATGAAGCCAGGCTCTAGCTCTGCACCATGGGACAGGGCTCCGAAAAAGACTTAAAAAAAAAAATTAACGAAATTTAATTGCCAATTTAATTAATCTAATTTAATTTTTTTTATAATTTTAATAAATGATTAATACAAACGAAAAATCTCTAAAAACGAAAGTTAAATTAAAATTGTGAACCGGCTACAAAGTGGGCCCGACGCAAAAAATCTGGTGTGACAGCCCATAACACAATTTTCCTTACCTTAGGTGAGAGAAAGTTGTGTTATGTGCGGCCGTCACACCAGATTTTTTTACTTCCTCTTACCTATATTTGAAATATATAGTAAGAAAGTATTACCATCGCCAAAAAAATATATGTAGAAAATTCATCGGAAATACACGTTTTGAGTCCAGAGTCTAAAAAAATGTCTCTCTGATTGTGAACAAGATTTCTCAAAAATTTAAGCTAGGTACCCTCGTCACATGCACCTCGAAGCTTTTCAATAAATTTTCGGTCAAAAAATACTAGTATTTTACTGATGTACTTTTTTAATTTTTTCGATTTTCTAAAAATCGCTCAAACGATTTTGATGAAATTTATATATCAATTATTTATTAGTTGATCTTTGATTCATCATTATCTCCCTCAAAATTGTTTGGGGAACTTACTGATGCCGTTGGTCGGGAGCAATCGTTGTTTCTTAAATTATTCTAACGAAATCGATTAAATTGGATTTAAATTGAAATTAAACAGCCAACTAGGGGGCCCGTCGCAAAAAATCTGCTGTGACAGCACATCACTCAGCTTTCCTTACCTTAGCTAGTAGAATTGTGCGTTAATCACATAAAATTTTTTCATTCCCACTTCAGGCCTATCAAGTTCTAGATCCGGTCCTGGTTATCTTGTTACATTATTTAATATGCCCCTACATCAAGTTAAATATAGAAAAATAAAATTTTATTATTTTAGTCCTATAATTTGTGTTCCATTTGCACACTTAAATTGAATCATTTTATTACACTTTTCAATCAAAATGCTGACTTTCCTGCGTAAAACCGCATTCTTTTATTTTAAATGTTCGGATAGGACCTGAGGCAAAGAAATGAGAAAACGTGGTGTCATGAAATAGATGAGCTCAACTTATTGCCTCAAGATATTTAGAGGTAATCCCTCAACTCAATCAGATTTGCCTGGTTTTTCCATATAAAGTGTTCCACTAAATTCTTTATTTTTATTTTATTAAGCCGGATTTGAGACTCATTTAATGCTATTTTTTTTCACACTCCTATTTAACATTCTTTTGACCTGGTCTTCACGTTCCAGGGGTGAGAGGTTCGCTTCACGTCCTAAGTGATAAAATTTATTTAAATAATATTGACTCTCAATTAATTTAAATATATACGAATAGAGTATTAATAGCCTTAGATGTCGAGAAAAACTTAAAAAAAAACCTGAGCAGCTGCAAGATATCCGCAAATTTCAATTTTTTTTTTTTTTTGTTTTTAATTCAAATTAAATTAATTGGTAAATATAATTTAAATAAATTTTTATCGTTCAGGACGGGAAGCGAATAACTGACCTTTGGTGTGTGGAGCCAGCCAGATTTCTACCTATGCACCAAGCGACAAGGCTGACATTTAATTTTAATTAATAAATAATAGACTTAAGGAAACCCTTTATGTCCAGCAACATCATAGTTAATCTTCTGATTAGTATAACTATCAATTCCTGCCGTCCTTTGTTCCCACGACCACTAGTCATTAGCTCTTTTGGACCTTATGCATCCATTTCCTTGTGCTCATAGCATATCATCATATTAATATATTCTTTTGTGGATAATTATCTTATAAGTTAAATAAATATAAATAGAGCCTGGTTGGTATACATGAAATACTTCAGGTTGTGGATTTTTAGCGGTAAGATTTTATATCAGAATTATACCTGAAAAAGGCCACGAAATAAATAGCCTAAACATTTATGCAAATAAAACACAGTTAAACTGAAAACATTGTATATTTAATAATTATTAAATACTAAAATCACATTCACATATTTTTCTGTCTTTAGCTCTGATAACCACAGAGTAAAATTAAAACCATAATCACTTTGAGTATGTCAGGGTCTCATATTTCATAATCCGAATCAATCAAATAAAAAATAATGGCTATATCATATAAGTGATACAGGGTAGGGCTTAAAGATCTCCCACATTTTGAATGAATATAAAAAAAGAACACAACTACCTAGATTATATTTCTAAAAAAAAAAATGAAAAAAGTTTTGTTTTAATTGCTTTTAAATTATATCTGACCAATGACAACCGTTGTTGGAGATGTTTCCGCAAGTTCTACATCACATAGGAGGATATCGGAAAACCTTCTCCACAGGAAAAAATCACAAGGGCCTAAGACAATTTATCCCTTAAAGGGGAGCTATGGGCTGGCCAGCAAGGTCACCAGAATAAGCCCTTGTGACTTTTCCATTTGGGGATTTCTAAAAGAATAGGTTTCCCAATATTGTTGTAGGATTTGAAGAAAAGGATACGAAAGGAAATCGACGAGTCATGAAGAATTTCTGAAATTAAAATATTGCCAACAACAGCCGCCATTTGTCATATATAATTTTTAAACTCCCATTAAAACAAAACTGTTTTTTTAGAAATTTTTTTCTAGATAGTTATGTTCTTTTTTTACATTCATTCAAGGAAGATCTTTATGTCCCTCGCAGTATTTCAAAATCAAACATAAATTAATTAATTTCTAATTAATCTTCCTTGATTTGTTATCTAGTCAACTTATCATTCTTTTCCATACATGTATGGAAATTTTAAGAAACCTTAAAATGTAGAATTAAAATTCTGCCAATTCTTTTTATCAATATTATTTAAGCCTCTTTATAATATAAGAACAAGTAATCTATAAGAGATATAAAAATATATTGCAAAATATGAAATGCGCATCAAAAAATAATGA
>JAAAKE020002388.1:0-11285 GCA_010014785.2 Anisolabis maritima
AACTTCGCATACCTAGTTGGCTCTAGAAGAGCTCTGGACTAATTAATCGAAAAACCATTAGTGAGTTAGTCATTTGGCCATTTTCGCGGCGGATATGCTACCCATACACCAAGAGATCCGGGCCCAGTGACAACATCGATAGCATATCCGCCGAGAAAGCGGATGGCCCCTGGTTCAAGTCCGGGAGGCACCATATCTGCCCGGTCACAACAATCGTTTTGCATTCATTTTTCTTAAAGTGACTTAGAATCTTGAAGCATTGTTTTGAAAACCACCACCTTTTTCAAAACAAACCCCTATTATTCAGTAAATAGAATATATAATATCAATAGATATATTGTATATTAAGGATATCTGTCCAAAGTTTTCATCTCCCGCTTAGATTCCTGGGGTGAAGCGTTAATAAATTGAGATTTTACTCATGCTATTTTAAGTGATTTATAACCAGATGATAAAATATGAACTATATTTATTTTTCAGACAGAGAAACACACGGACCAATTTTCAAATGAGTCATATCTCAAATTCAAAAATTTATAATGAATTCACTCTTTAAGTTAAAGAAAGTAAACATAGGAGCTTCTCATAAAATATTTGTATATAATATATTAAAACAATCATTTTTGTTTTATTTTAGGCTTTACCAAGCGAGAGTGATACTCGAGTACAGAACGTTTTCAAAGGTGAAAGTATCTAGTCGCAAATTTCAAAATCACTTTTTTATTAAAAAAAGCTATTTGACACATAATGGACCAGAATATACAGTGAAAATGAATGATGTAAGTTTCCTACTTACTAAATACCCACTTGAAGTGTATGGTAGAGTTATAAGTTATAGGCGATTTTTCCCATTATTGTTTTAGATAATACAAATAATTTTGTCCAAATTATTTACCTAATTTTAATTTTAATTTATTGGAATATTATTTTAAAATTTACATCAATGATTTTTATTCTAAGTATTTACAATATATTGGATTGGATTTATTTAATTAATTTCCCATCAGATAGACCATCACGAATTGGGTCCTTTGTATCTATTACAGGGAGGGGGGGACCACTTTCCTATCCCTAGAGGAGACTGGCAGTGTTAAATAATTTTTTGCGACAAGCCGGACTCGATCCTAAGTTGTGTTGCAACTTTGATCTTTAATTCTCAGCAAATCCGCCAAGTCACTCGCCTCCTCTAATAATATATATATAAATAATTAATTGTTTCAAAGGCGTCATTTTGGTTTATGGGTATAATCCCCCTCAAAAAAAAAAAAAATAATAATAATAATAATAATAATAAAGTCCATGGCCAACAACTTTTATTAAAATCATTTTTTAAGAAAGTGCATATATAAGAGAAGTTTTATACCCCTTAGCCCTTCTCCTCCCATTCAAAAAAAAAAAATTGAAATGACGTAATTTTTATTTTATATATATATATATATATATATGATATATAATTAATTAATGATGAATTAAGATCATGAAGCAAATATGCTTCATTTATTAATTTATCAATTATTTCACTACTTGCTGAAATTGCATTTTTCAAGCTTTAATTATCGAATTGTTTTTATTTTTATAATAATATAAAGTTACTATTTCGTAAATCGAGACCCTCCTTTTCATAATGATTCTATATTAGGCTAATAATATCAGATTCAAAATGGCTTAATCAATCGATACTTTAAACTTAACACCACCTGGGTGCTGAATAAATGAATCCTAAAACCAAAGCCGAAATATAATTCAGTGAAAAGCCCTGTTCATGAGGGGAATTGTTTCTCCCCTTGGGTAATGTGGTGGTCGAGGAGAGAACTTCTATTTACCTTTTGAATAATTCTTTTCTTTAATTCCTTATGTTTTTATTCTTAACTAGGAAATTGCAAATGTCTAACCTTATCAGGAAAAGGACTTCAGTCAAAAAGAACATTTGCCTATTTGCCTATCTGCTTCATGTAAATATTTCGACGTTAATCTTCGGTACATCCCCACACATGTTAACCAATCTTCTGACTTCCTAGCTTCATATAAATATAATCATTGTGGATATTTATATAAATAAAATTAATTGCAAATTACAACTTCGTGGTATTTTCAACATTTTTCAATAAATATTATTAATAAAATCCCCCCCTCCTTCCCTCATTTTGCCTTATATTACGGGCCAAAAAATATATTTTTCTAATTTGATATATTTTATTTTTTAAATTATATTACTAGTAGCATTTATTATTTTTTTAAATAAATTTTCCAAATTATCTTTATATTATTTTAATTAATTTTAATTCTTTTAAACATATTTTAGTATTAGACTTTTTCATCCTTGCTTTGAACTCTGATTAATACCCAAAAATAAAGATGGCGATAAATGATTTTAATAGAGAAAAAATGGAGTGCAGGGGGTGAAGCCTAGTTATAGCCCCCTGAAGCAAGTATATATATATATATATGTGTGGAATAATGTTTTCCCGGTTTGTATATATATATATATATAATAAATAACGTTCTCCTACAAGCTGGTTCAAAGAACTTCGCCCGCCTCCTGGACCGTTTGATGATTAATTATTTAAATTTGATAAACTCAAAACTAAAATTATTTTTCTTGTTCCCTCACATTGTGACTCACTCTGTATCTACTGGGAATTTAGTACCTTTATAAAATTTTTAAATAATTCTACAACTATAAAACTCAATAATCCAAGAACTAAACTTTTTTATACTTTAATCAAGAAAAAAGGGAAAGAATATCTATTTAGGATGAGTAGAAAATGTAAAATAATAAAGATATAATGGCGCAGCCAGTGAGGTTAGAATTAAATCATCCATCTAGGATTGTAAGTTTTCTAAGAATCTCAGTCAAATATTTTACAATAAAACAATTTAAAACATATGACAATATATTATAATATTTATTAAAGGTTATTTTTTGTTTCTAAATTTTTGTACTTTAATATATATGTAAAATACATTTCTTAAAATATTGAACTAGATGTTCAAAAGTGAAAAAAATAAATTAAGGCTTGACACAACTGCATATTATTTATTGTAAGAATGAATTAGTCTAAAAATTAAGAAAATTTATCATTATTTGACTTAAATTCAGACTTGTCGTGAGGGTGGATCAAGTTGGTTGGAACTACTGGCGTATCCAGGGGGAGGGGGGGGGGGGAGAATGGTGTAGTAACCCCAGCGATTATTTAGGTCTGCATTCAAAGGAGAAGTCCTGTATTAATAAAAAAAAAACTGCCTCCACTTTTTAAAAATTTGACAATAATAATATGAATATAAATTATCTATATTTATATCTACAAAAAAAAAGGATATACCCGCATCTATTTATTTATTTATTTATTTAGTGAATGATTTTCACATATAATTTTTTTTTTTTAGGTAATTAGTAAATTTACTTGTACTTCTCAGGAGAATTTTTAACAAATTATTATTTTTTATAAATTTACTCTACTAAATTACTCATTAAATAGTTTATATTTTTAAGAAATAAGAGCATTATATTATTATATATGTAACTTTCAATTCTCCCTTCCCCTTTAAAAGGAATCAGGGTTCTCGTCACTAACGTTTTCAGGGGGAACTGGCCTGACACTTAAAAATAAAACAAGATAGCATTTAAATTAAAATACCAAAAATAGTCGAAAAAGTGCAAAAAACAAAAATTATTATGTAATGCAATTTCGAACAAGAAAATTCAAAAAATCAACTAAGCTCTCAAGTTCCAGAGAGGAAAAATAATTCTATCTGGCCCTTCCCCCACCCCTCTTTCTCTCTCAAAAAAAATCCAACTGAAAGAAAACCTTTGGATGCCAAAAGCCGAACGGAGACGTTTCGGACAAGGACTGAAGATGGACGAATACATATTGTCCGAAACGTCTCCGTTCGGCTTTTGGCATCCAAGGGTTTTCTTTCATTTGCTGCAAGCTGCCTTCTACTTCCCTCATCAGACTCCAACAAACCTGGCTAATAATTAATCTATTAAATTTATGGGTGGGACAATTAACTTGTTAAAGGTTTAATTTTTAAAATTTGAACCTATTAATAATACCACTATTTTAGTAGATTTTACATTTCTTTACATAATTCAAACTAGTTTCCAAAATCCATTAAATTCTCTAAGTGTTAAATTTAATGTGATTACATGGTTTTCTTTTTTGGATGGCTAGGTAAAATATTATGAACCTTTTCATGTTTACATCTTTAGAGAAAAGCAAGAAAACAACCAGCAAGTGTTAACTTTTCTCTTCCCATATTTTTTTTGTTTCCCTTTATTCTTAAAAATTTTTTGCACTTCATTGCTTTTACATGTCCTTTTAGAGAGGTCACACACACAACACACGACCCTCAAGCTTTGAACAGAGGCAGTAAGGGAGTGGGTTTCCGACAGTTAACCAATATTTAGCAGAATTCTCTCCCACGGTAGAAATCCGAGAACATGTAATATACCTTATTTTGTAAAATATTTTTTTTATTTCACCATTTTGTCTTTTTATTCATTTATTGAAAAAAATAATTTTAAAAACAATCATTAGAGCATTATAAATTTATTGTAGGTGTATTACATAAGATTTTTCTTGTTACATTAAAATAAAGATGAATTTTTTATATTGTCTCATATTTTTATTCTCCCACACTATTATATAAAATAGTAAGGGCAAAGTATTATGATCATAAAAAATTTGACCTCCTCCCTCAATTTTTAAAATATCTTTATGTTTCAGATGAAAAGGATCGCGCACCACGATTTCCTCAGAATCCGCTAGGCCTTTTTAAACTCGGTGATAATAATCTCTCCAGTCCTGGACCAATTTTCATAACAATCCAATGAGTGGAAGCCAAAAAAACGAAAAAATATTGGGTATAAGATAATAAACATACATACATCATCATAGAAAGAATTTTGTTTAATCCCTTTGACTTTTTTCTTTTTCTTTAAATTAAATTTTTTTTAAAAGTCTTTCGGTTTCTGAGGCCATTTAGACTATGTTCTTATTTATTTATATTAATTGGTAGCCAATATAATTCTATTAATGAATATTAATATTTATGCAAACAACATAACCTAAAAAATTAACAATAAAAATCAACTTAACATCACTTACATCCTCGATAGGATTATAGAGCAGCTATCTTATATTTTTAGAGAAGATGGTTACCGATGGCTAAATAAATAAAAGTATTTAGTATTTTAGTTTTTTCAATTTTTTTATAAAACTAACAATTTTAATAAGTAACTTCATTCATAAAAGTTATAAAGATTATTAATTCACACAACTTTTAGTTGAAAAGCTTTTCTTTAAATTTAATGATTAATATAATAATCTCCTTCCCCCCGTGGCCGAGAGGTTAAAGATATTGACATTGTCAGAATTGATGATCTTAAAAGCCAAGGGGTGTTGGTTCGGATCCTAGGCAGCCCGAAGAAAATTTATTTAAATCAATTAGATACCAAATATACCTGGATAATACGTATCGTCATTATTAAATTTATAATTATTTAATGTCTATATGGCCTCAAATGCCGAAGAGACTAAATATATAAATAATTTTAATAATAATAATTAAAGGGGGAAAATGCAATCAATATTAATATAACAAGATATAACAAGATAAACAAATCTAAGTTATTGGTTAAGTAGCACTGCCCTTGGCTGTATCCATGCCAAATATTTAGTCAGGGAGTTACTGGTATCCTGCCCCTATCAAGACATTCAATTAAAAATTATTAAGATTAAGCATTCTAAATATTTTACATGTTTGAAGATGTCAAGTTTATATGCAAAGGAGCATTCTTCTAAATTTATGATGAAAGGGTTAATGAGGTTGCAATTAGGAAAGAAATTTTATGCTAAATTAAAAAGATTCTGAGAATTTGGCTTAACATTTCCTTTTGTAGCTGCAAATCGCAAGCTTTCATAATTTTATATATATGTATTAGATGTGGAAATTTTGATTTATTTAGTAGCTTCTAAGAATAACATTATGTCTATCACTTATATATAAATAATATCAGCAGATTTTGGACCACCTCTATATTTTTCAAAACACTTATGATATTGCTGATGAATGTTTTTAAATGAAGATAAATAAAACTCTCTATTTGTCAGCAGTTTTTTTTTTATTTATAAAAAGAATCATAATTTTTCAGAGATAAAAGTCTGCATTCCTTTACTGGATACCATTTCATTACCATATTGGCTCAAATACAATTTTAATTTGTAATTACAAACAATAATTGAATATGCATTTGGGCAGATGTGGTAATGAGATGTGATCCAAGTTTCAACGGCTGCAGCCCTATAAAAAAAGTGGTATGAAAACACTGGCGTAGCTCCGTTTTCAGTTTGTCGCCCCTGAGTTAATTTTAAAAAATCCTTGTATTTAGAATTTTTTTAATATTCTCATAGTTTAGTGTATTATACTTTTAACTAAATATATAAAATTATTCATCAGTTAATCTGACTGTGTCTATGTGATTACATTAAAGAAATAAAAATCTAAAGAAAATAATTAACAAATTTGTATAAACTCAGCCGACCGAGGCACGAAAAAAGTTTCTATACAAAAAAAAAGGCCAAATGAAAAATTCAAGCAGAAAATCCTTGGGTAGGGGGGTTATACCGATTCCACCTGGAATTCATGGTTTACATTTATGATTAAGAATTATTGGAAGGGCATTAGAGACAGTAGGCTAGTAGTGGTGGGGGTTAATCATTTATAAAGATAATTATTAAATAAATGGTTAAATATATATAATCGACTCCAGGACCCTGTTAGGCTCTCTACGGCCTTGATTACTGAAATAATAAAGGTTTCTATTTAGGCTATTTATAGATATAGATTCTTAGAAAATGATTATTAATTCCGCAATTGAGCAATATCTAAATTGTAATAAATAATATAATAAATTAGAAAGTTATTCTTGGGAGAAGGGCAGGTTCAGCCAAAATAAAAGCCTTTATTTGCATATCGATCTCGGAGACGTTTCGAGAGAAATGCTCTTCTCCCAAGAAAACTGTTTCACACAGCCACCAAATTTCTTCTAATAAATTAGAAATAAATGGCAATCAAATTCAATAAATATGCTTAATGTTTGTGATCTTTTGAATATATTTTATAAAGAATATTTAAAAAAATAATTTTTATGAAAGCTATCAAATTACGCCATTTATTTTATGGATTAAATATTTATAAAAATAAATCACCATTTAGTTAAAAAAGAAGTTATAAGCATTAGATAATAAATAAATAAACCAAAATTAATAAATTCACTTCACTTAATACTTGATGAGAGGGAAACGCTTCTACTTAAAGGATATAAAATAAAATTGGGTGTTTGCAGAAAGTAACTATCAATTTTTCTAGACTTTTATAAACAAAAAAAAATTATTTAAAATATATATTCCATTAATATAAAAAATTACTAAAAGAAATTAATATTCAAAAAATTGAGCAGGATGTTAATAAATTTATAAATTGAATATAACTTAAAATATTGCGATATTTCTTGAAAAATCACTTTTTTTCTATACAATTTCCGACATCGGAGTCACATAACATTTTGGTATGTTTTTGCTTTATTGTGAGTCTTCTCTTTAGAAATATGGTTTGAAAAGTATTTAAATATTATTTCAATAATGTATAATAGTAATATTTTTATGAAAATTTCAGTGGAAATATTCGTTTTACGGTCGCCTGAGCCCTAAAAAGATTTTGTATGTGAACAAACTATCTTAAAAATAAAATTCGTTCAGTGCTCAAATTTGATTTAACCCACTAAGGTTTTGAATAAAAATGTAAGGTGAGATGTGGCTGAATAATTCAATGTCCAGAGAGAAATGATGAACCAGGAAAACTAAATATCTTATTTAATTATTCCAATTCTCGATGTTTCGGGCAATATTATTGACATTTAAATATCACCATAAAGGGTACAATTATGAGACATTTATAAAAACTAAATAATTTATATAATTTTTCTCGGTGCATCTTTTTCATACTGGGGAGGGAAGAACTTTTTACAATAGAGCACAATTTGTTTTTTCAAATTTTCTTATTTATTTTTTAAATCTTTAAGTCTTAACTGGGCTTAGATTCCCTAAGATCCGCCGACATAATACATATATGTTATATTATTTCCATTATTTCACAGAATGTTGACTTATTAACTATATATTTTCATTTAATATAATAAAATTTGGTTTATATAATTATATAAAAAAATTTTTATTCAAATTTGGAGGGAATAAAAGAAAACTATTTTCTCGATCGATATTTCAGATACATGACATCTTTTTCATGACTAATAAATATAAAACTAATAAAATTAATCATATATATACATGGTTTAAAATCGGGTGTATGACACATTAGGGAATGGAGATAGCTTCGAAAATACCAAAAATGTTAATTTGGACGAAATTTGCTTTTTTTCCAATTTTATCAACTCTGGTGAGTTTCCCCATCACCTTTTGGTTACGTCCTGATGGGAAGAATAAAGTGATTTACTATAAAAGAAACTTGAGATTTTTTTCTTCTGAATGATTTGAATCGTTATATATTTAATTTAGAGTAAAAGATTTTAATTCTCCAAATTTATATAGAATTAATATACTTTTATTTAAGTCTGATAATGATAGTAAATTAATTTAGATTTTCACTTTGAGAAAGCGAGTGTTGAATCTCCATTACAATATTAGTTGTTAAATTGGTGGATGGATGTTTGTAGAAAAGAAAAAAATCTGAAAGCAAAGGAGTTGAGGAGCAGGAGAGAAGGGGCGAAACAAAAAAAAAATATAGAAAAAAAGCCGTCGACACTGTGTGTAAGTGAGAAGTTTTGAAGCGCGACAGATTGGCCCGAGTGGGCGGGTCAACTTCGGCTCCTTTCGGCTAAGTTCGGGTTTGCGGGGACTCCGAGTCAATAAGGTGCAATGTCCGCCTGGCACGTTTGTGCTGACTATCGGACAACCCTAAACCCTAAAACCCCAACCCTAGTTCAAACCCCGAACCTCCCCATGAGACGCATACCCCCACGGCATACAGTGTTGCCTTGCTGCAATCAACAAACGCCATTGAGATCAACCAGGGATGCTGCTTAAATCCAGATCAACTTTGTGATTGTAAATATTTAATTTTTTTTTATATAAAATATCAACGTCCCAGATTTCAATGTCGAACAAAATAAAATGAAAGAAAAATATTGGCTCCGTAAGCGTTCTTTTATCCTTTTATTGATAACATCATCATCATCATCAGTCAAACTTGTCGGGAGACTAATGAAGAAATATGATGGTCAGCAAATAATTAGTTATTCCTTATATTCTATCTAAACTTCTATACTTAAGTTTAACTTAAGTTAGATTAGGCAATCACAGGGACCGTCAATAAGCAGCAAAAGGGCATTATCCCTCCCAAATCGAAAGGGAAAAAAATTAATTACAATAAATAGTCATTAATCAGACGTCTTAAATTTTTTTAATACCTCCTGAAAAAATTCTGAGGACGTCCAAGAAATGAAAAATGTATAAACTTATATTTTTATAGTTTTTTTTTTATAATGTAAATATTTCTTATTTTAGTTTATTGGTACATATAGACCAACCTAACGATATCTCACTTTATTTACCCAGAGAGGTTTTGTGCTCACACACATGAAATCCAACGGACCTCTGGCCGTAGGAATGTAAAAATTTTCAGACACCAGTTTTATATATTTATTTATATTTAAACGTGGCTTACATTGACTAAAGAATTGATATATTGTTGCCATCTATTTTCATAATTCAGTGGTTCGCTTCCCGTCCTGAGCGACAAAAATTTATTTATATTATATTGGCTACCAATTGGTATAAATAAATAAGGATGAAGTCTAAATGGCCACAGATACCGAAAAAGAGAAAAAAAAATTAGCCAATTCTTAATGAACGAAATTTAAAAAAAAAAATACAAATTAAAAGTTCCAAAATTTCAATCACATCCAAAGGCGTAATTAAGAAAGAGGGGGGGGGGGGGAGGAAAACGTCAATTTTTTAAAAATAGACTTAATTTTTTTAATTTGAACGAAATTTCATAAGTATGTTTTGGTCAAAAAAATAGACGTGGTTTTGCCTAGGAGTTTCCTCTATTCCCCTTGACTACGCCCCTGATTAAATATATATATATTTAAATATAAAGTGAGGTAAAAAAAAAAAAGCTTAATATAATATATGTTTGATTAGTGATATATTTATTTTAACGTGATAAGTTTTATTTTAATTGATGTATCGAATTCAGAGACCCTAAAAACGTTTACTTAACAAAATCTCGAGGTCGAATTTTTTGCACGAATAGAGGGATTCCCCTTCTAGAATATTCCGGAGGCCTGACGACCCAGCAAGCAAGTCCAAGCAAGCTGGCAAAAAATTATAATTCAAAACTAACAAATATAGCCTATATTGTTTTTAATTAAAATATTATAATTTTAAAAGAAATAAAGTAAGTAATCATAACACTTTCATATTTGGAGATTTTGGTTGACAAATACTTATATTATTCTGGATTTGTTAGTGATTCAATGAGACGAGAAATTGCACTTCTCGTTTTCGCTTCCCGCCTGCAAGTCTATTTCTCGTTCTCGTTCTGGATTCTCGAGATAAAGTACGATGATAAAGTTACTTAAGAGAAAAAACTTCACTTTGATACGAGAATCCTGACGCCCTCCCTTGTCTCGTCTCGAAATTTCATATCTCTTTCTCGATTCTCGTCTCGAAAAGGAGTCTAGACTCGAATCTTTTCGTCTCTAGTATTTAAAACTCGTTCAGATTATTTTCTCTTGTCTCTATGTGTGTGGTTATGTTAACTTAATTATTTCAAATTATACACTTTCCGTCAAAAAAAGCCTAACATTTCAATTTTTTAGAAAAAAATAAATGATTCTATTTTAAACACAATGTAATTTAGTAAAGTTTTAATAATAATATTTCATATTAAAAGTTTATTAAATTAAATTGTTTAAAATAGAATATTATATTTTTTTCAAAAAAATCGAAGATGTACAGTGTAATATTTTTTTTTTTATTTATCTCAATTTCATGAACTTTGATAAAAATTCTAAATATAAAGATATAATATTTAAGATAAATAATTATTTTAATCCATTCTTTTCGGGATTCGAACGCAGACCTTTGTGTTTATTCCAATGCTGTTCTTTCAAATAAACTAATTTCATTTCATTTCATTTGGACCGTATAGGCCCACCTACCGGGGTCCCCGTTTATTTACCCGAGGTGCTTACGTGT
>JAAAKE020002399.1:0-11284 GCA_010014785.2 Anisolabis maritima
CCTAAATAAAAGGGGCCCGCCATTCCCACATTTTGCGGGGAAGACACTCATTCTTCTTTTTTCCCCTATCGACCCCCCTGCGGAGGTTCTCTTCTTTTTTCCTGCCCCCCCCCCCCCCTTGGGTCTCTCTCTTCCGCTCTTCTGCACTAGGCTAATCCATCCTTAGAAAAATAAAAAATTTTTCCCCAATGTATTTCACCTCTTTTAAAACCATTCATAATTTGTACTATTATTATTTATGTTATACTTCCTAGAAGACATTATTTTTATTAATTCCTTATAAGGTTGAAATTTACCCTTAAATTACACGCAAAAATGTTTCTATGTTGCTAATGGGAAAAATATTTAAAGAAAGTTTATTTGACCTCCCTGGCTGATCTAATTCATAATGAAATCGGAATCTCTACTTCTAAAAATTTTAATTTTTTTATTATTCTTTTTTGTATAATCTCATGATTCGGGGTCTGCTTTTTTTTTGTCTTTTTCAACATCTAATGTCATTTAGACTCCTTCCTTATTTATTTATATTAAATGATAGCCAATATAATAAAAATAAATTTTTTCTACTCAGAACGGGAAGGGAACAACTGACCTTTGGTACAAACGAGATCTCTACTTCTGAATCAAGGAACAGGACCTGGTGTCCGCATTAAAAATTAGATTCGATCGAATAGATTAACAATCCGATTCTTAAGTGCCTGAGATTAGATGAAACGTCAGCCTTACCTGGTAATTCCTGGTCGCTACCCACGTATTCACCAAATGTGAGCTCTTGAGTGAATTTTTTTTTTTCATTAATAATTATATTAAAATTATTTTTAAAAAAATTTCTTTACAGGAAAATGAAAAGAGAATTTTATTCATAAATGAAATTTAAGAGCAAGGTGATTAAATAAACCCCTCTCTGAGAACAATTTTATTTTTTATACAGAACCTTTATAAAAAAAGGTTGATTTTTATTTTGACCCATTTATGATTTAAAATAAATTAGAGCTCTGCAGCTTTATTTAATTTAAGGTAATTCTCTATTTTTCGATAAATATACTCTGAGTCTATTATTTTGCACAATTTCTTTGAGCACACTAATGATTTATTCTCTTTACTTGGCCGACTTAAAGATTTAAAATTAATTAATTACTCGCCAAATCTTCCTTTTCACCTATCATGCCAAATTACCTCCAAACTCTTTGTTCTATAGTTCTCATACGTAAATCCTTTGTTTTCTTCAGTTTTTCCTCTTTTTTATATTTTCAAAAATTTCAATGAAGAAAAAGCTATTTAATTTTTTTTTAAATTTAATTAAGAAAGGGATATTAGAAAAAATTGAAACATTTTCTATGTTCATAATTAATTTAATCCAAAAATATTCTAGATGCATTTGCCTTTCCAGAGAGAAATTGGGAAATACAAAATACACTTCGGTTTTTTTTTCTTTGAGATATATAAGATATAATAAAACTCTTGTATAAAAGTCTCACATCACACAACTTTCTCTTAGCTAAGGTATTGAAAGTTGTCATATGAGATTTTTTGCGTCGGGCTTTTATTTTTAAAAATTTTTCGTGTGTATTAATA
This sequence comes from Anisolabis maritima, assembly GCA_010014785.2. NCBI lineage: Eukaryota > Metazoa > Arthropoda > Insecta > Dermaptera > Anisolabididae > Anisolabis > Anisolabis maritima. The sequence goes on from JAAAKE020002399.1 coordinate 1,576, forward strand.
AATTATCAATATTATAAAAAATTAAATTAATTAAGCCGTCGAGCTCCCGAGAGGGAGAGAAGAGCAACAGACACCAAGATGTTTAGTGATAAGCAGCGCGGAAGCCATCGATAATTTATTATTTATATGTATAAATTGTAAAATTATAAATAGCCTTAGATCATGGACAGCCAATTTAATCAAAATCGTTATAGTAGTTTAAGAGAAAGTCAAAAAAAAAACTACTGGGGAACTATTTCTTAATGGAGTCTCTAGCCAATGAATGAAAGATAAAATTTGCTTTTCATTTGAAGTGCAGCTTCGGCTAGGCTATTAGAAAGTCTTGTCATCTATTTTTAAAATGAAATAAAAATACTCCTATTTTCGAGTTATCATTTATTAATTGATTTTTCATTTAAAAAAACATAAGACTACTCATTTTGATGAGAGATGCTCGTTGTTTTTATTGAAATTATGTAAATGTATGCATATCCTGATACCTTCGAAATCTTCTTTGATGGTTGTTTTAGTCTGAGGGGTCTTGTTAGAGATGAAAATGGCATCAAGAGTCCTGACTTGTTTTCCCTCGGGTGCCACCCCCGTCTTATGTCTTCTCTTTCGCTTTGAATCGTGATTTCTACCCCAAATGGTAGCCAATTTTGCCCTAGAATTGTTACGTTGCTATCGGAATTCTCAATCAATTCTGTTTTCATTTTTATAGAAACGAAAAGCAAACAATAAATAATAACTCTAAACATAGAACATAAAATCTCCAATTATTGTTCCTCTTTAAGATTACTCTCTCGAGACTAGAACGATTTAATCTTATCATATTTTTTTTTAAATTCAACCGATTTGAACATGCAATATAAACATAACAGTTAATTATAATCTCTTAGGTCCTATTTATTTATAATATTACTTATTAAACACCAATTTTTTTAATATAGGATGTTTGTTAATAAAAGTCACTACACCAAATTATAAAAGTTAAATATATGTTTGAAATTTAAAAACTCCATTACTCAACTTTTAAAAGGTAATTTTACCCCACTACAATCTTCACCTAATTGGCAATATTATATCTTCTTTTGATAATGTTTTTAGTGCATTTCCCCTCTAAGAGAGAGAGAGAGATATGTGCATTCGACCTGATAATCCAGAACTATTCAGGGATTGTAAGACTTAGTATTTATTTATATCTCAATCGAAAGCTTACTTTCTCCTCGCCCTGGTACCTAGGCTATTTGTTTTTCTTTTCATGTTACAGTAAAATTTTTATTAACTAGTTTTCACTGAATGTATAGATACAATTGCAAATCGCACAAAAAGCTTTGATATACAAATATATGCACACAATAGCTTTATTTCATAAAAATCCATGTCAAAGGGGATTTACTATTTTCAATAATTGAAGGGGTTAAACTCAGAAATTCTATTTAGTAATTGAAGCACTCATTACAAAAACAGAATAAATCCCTTTGAATAAAATATATTTTTTAAAAATAAAAAAAAAAATTAACAACTCAAAAACCTTTCTCTTTCTTACCAGGACATTTTCACGATTGAAACAATATCAAAAAACAAGTCAACTTGTACAGTTATGGAAATTACGGATTTATTTTTAAAAGGATATTAATAAAATATACCCACTGGATACGTATAATCAACCATATTCAAAAAGAAATATGAAAACCTTTTATAAAAATTCTCTATATAGAATTCAATTTTAATTATCTTTGAGCTTTTTTTTTACTTTTTAATTTTAATATTTCATTATAATTCAAAAACATTGTTTTATTATTTTAATTTAATAAAATGAATTTGGAAATATTATCTTTTATGATCAAATGATAGGAAAAATTTGCTTGTACTATTGACTTTCAAGTCTCACTGAGGAACTTAAGAGATATATATCAATGGGCCTATATAAAATTTTAAAATTTTAATTTATTATTTATTTTTGCAATGAAAAGAATTAATCACAATATATACATATTAATATCAATATTCCTGATGAATAGTCTTATTTTTATCGTTTACATTTTCATCCAGGCAATGGAGTATAAATTTAAAAATTATGAGAGTGGTGAAGGATTAAATTTTTAAAAAGGGGAGGTCTTGAGCCACCTAAACCTTCCTCCTCTTTGCTAAGTCTCAACATCCAGGTTGATTTATAAACATATTTTTATTTTTTCCGGTGAGCTTTATTTGCATAGGTTTTTTTTTTGTCACCTATAATATATAATATAAAATAAAAATGATTAATTAATTAAAAAATTAACCCAATTAATAAAAAATAGTAAAAATTTTTATAATGAGTCACATGAGTGCATTTAATATTTTCCAAAAAAAATTAGCTTTGATGTTCAAATCATAAGTAAATATTTTTTATTTTTTTACTTTTAAATGGATGGCCCTTTAAATGATTATGGAGGTATTTCTATAATATATATTTTTTAAAATTATTTTAAGCCTTATGTATTTTTTTTTAAGTTGCAACTTTTTCCACAAAGTTAATAAATTTGTTTTCTATAAGACGATTATTAAAGAAATACTTTCTCTAATCTATATATTACGTATATAGGTAAGAGAAAGTAAAAATCCATACATCCAATTGCTATTTCATTTGAAGTTTAAAGTTGAAAAGATATTTTTTTTTACACACGAATTAAAAAAGAAATTTCAATTCTACAGGGACGATTATTATCTGACTCTCCGATATCTGGCTATAGAGAAGTCACTTGACATCTATATTATCATTTAATTATCATTTTAAAAGAGTTTCTAATATTCAAACTCTGCAAAATAGGACAAAGTGTCTTGCTTTAAAATGATAAACTTCGATATTCAAATAGAAAACCTCTCACCAGAGACTCCATAAATAAATATAGTTCCAGACCACAGTTTCCTGGACACAACATCGATATTCTTTTTGTTAAGTTGGAAAGATTTATGGCCCCTTTCAAGTCTATTCATTTAAAAAAATTACTTTAAAAAACACTGTTAAATATTAATATTTTATATTATTATATTATATTATATTTATTTTTGTAAAAGAATAAAAAATTTAATTATTTCACTCAGAAAAAAATAGTTGATAAGCAACATTGCAAGGATTTTTGGATTTATCCATAATATTATCAATATTAAAGGGTCAACCAATAAATTAACTTTTATTTAAACACCAAAAATTACAAGAAGTTAAGTTAAACAACCAATATTTTTATTAAAAATTGTAATTATATATACTATCATAAGCTTCATAACATTTCATATGAAACTACTCGAATATTGGTTTGATTTCAACTTTAACGATCAAATGAAGGTTAGATAGATAAAGTTAATGTAATCGTAAAAAAATTCTAAATTGTACTAATACTTCCAATTCCATTTAAGTTCTTTGGGTCTCTCTCTGGGTGAGTGTGTGGGATTTCTTCCTCAATAAGTCAAAAAATAGATATGAGTTTGTGGGGAAATTTTCCAAGCATAAAATAGACATATACGCATCCACATCGCTTGACTTTAAAGATGAAAAAAACTTTACTGCTTGACATTTATTTTACAAATAGGAATGAGCCTGCTACCGACCATCTTTCTTTTTATATTGAGATTGATTTAGCTAACATGATTATTCAGAAAAAGGTTTATTTAATATGGTAATTAAAAATTTATTAGTTTTTAAAATAATTTTTTCTCATAACATTTAATTTAAAATATTTACATTAAGTAAATACATGCAAATTAGATTTTTTTATATTCGTACTCTTTTTTTTTTTTTTTTTCAATTGTTTGAATAATTAAATAAAAGGGAAAAATGGTTTATTCTTTAATCAAAATGAACAATAAAAAAAATCCCAAATCCTTCTACTATTACAATGCCTTCACCAGAATTTTAACAGGACTATTGAGTTTAGCTTTCATTTAATATAGAATAGAATCTGTTAACAGATTTTTTTTAACATTCATTCCATGAAATCAATATTTGTCTTTCTTTGGAAATTCAGTAAAAAAAAGTAAAAACAAATAACTTTGATTGAAACCTACACTTATATATTCTTCAGCACTTCTATATAAAAAACCAATAGCGAAAATTTTTTTGATATGGAAGTATAAAATCCAATGACCAGTGGTCATCACGGACATCAAGAACAGGAGTAAGAGGAAGTGAGGACTTTAAAAGGTGCTTCTTGAGGTTGAATTTGAAAGATTGTAGATTGTTAGTTTTAAGAAAGAGAGTAGCAGAGAGGTTGCTCCAATCACTAATTTTACTAGTCGAGAGTTTAACGACATGGAAATGTTGGGAGGATGATTCCCTTATATTGCGGACAAAAGTCGTTTTTGGCGCATTTTAATTTCGCAGAATATCGACAATAGTAAAAAAAAATTGTCAATGCAAAGACACATCTATTGTGGAGTGATTGCAAGGAGGCAAACCAACGAACCCACATTATTTGGCTTTTACAGTTATCATTGACAATGTCAATATCTTTAACCTCTCACTCATGGGATGGGGTCTTATTGTTCTAATATTGAAAAGTTATATTTAGATATCCACAAATTTGACTTGATTTGATTCATGTCCGAAATCGAGCAATTAGTATACTTATTACCGTTCGACTTGTTGGTGCTTGTGGATATCAAAATACGAAGGCTAGTCAATAAAACCAGAGATTTTTACTTTCTCTTATTTTCTCATCACACAGTGAAGATAAGGTGATGAAACAATTTTCATGAGAAAAAGAGATTTCACGTATTTGGTAGAAAAAATTGGAAGAGCGTACGCGCACTCGCCTTAGTACCGGATGCCAACAAAGAGCGAGTGTTTAGTCGCATGGATGCGGCAGGTTATGGTGATTTAGTGGAATGGTTTATGACATGCAGTCTTCCCGCAAACAAATGGGGAGTACTACAAGAACAATATAAGCGTCCTGGAAGAATACATCCAACAAAAACAACTTGTGCTGCATTCATTTGGATGACGCTTTCACCATGCCTTGACAAAGTATGCCCAACATTTGACCAGAAGAATCGTCGAATGCCTATCCTCCATATAGCCCATATTTGTAAATATTTAAGTTATCTATTAAAATTAAGTTTAATGCATCAATCGAAAAATAAATGTTGTGTATTATTTGGTTTAAATATTATTTTTTTTACATCTTTTTATTCTATTTCGAATAAACCATCTGTTGTTATTTTCATTCCAAGCCTAATTTTTTTTTCTAGTTTAAATTTATTTATAGGATATCATATGTTAACCACGTTTCTTGCCCGCTTAGATATTATTTATTAGATCTTGTATTTGCTGTCTAAAACTTACTCGAAGGGTTTATTTTTTATATTTTTTTATGGGAGAAAAAAACAACTGCCAAGAATTTGGGGATAAAATATTTCTGTCACATGCCCAGTTTAGCGAGAGAAACGATGTTTCGACTCTTCCTCAGGTTTTTCTTAATTAACATCTTTTAATCATCTTTTACCATTCTCTTGCCTAGGCCATTTAAAAGAAAAAATACCATTCTATTTCTTTATTTATTAAGGAACTAATTATATTGATTTTTACCTACTGGTCTTCTGATATTGAAATTATCAATAGACAATTTACCTTTAACTTGGCAAAAAATAGAAAAAAAGTAAAAAATTAATCAAATTGAGATATTTATATGAGTTATTGTGAGAAAAAGATCTCCTCAATAGAAAATTGGTCCGCTCGACTGACCTTATTTGAGGTTTGTTTTGTGGTCGCCACATCAGATTTTTTTTTAATTTTTAGTGTATAACACTCACCTCTTCTTTAGATACATAATAAAAAGTATCTTTCAAAGATAAAAAAATAACTTCCTCTTCATCTCAACACCTAAAGCCTGGATATACCTTTAATTTAAATTGGACCTATTGACAGGTTGAGATAAGGGGATCAAGAGTTTTCTGCACTACGATTTAGTAACATTCCCAATTGGAAAGAAAACTGGAACTTGATCCCTATGCCAAAAGGCGTTTTACACCTGCGAATAAGGATGGAATTTGTTTTAAAATATCACGGAAATTTTCTTTAAAACAATATTAAATAAATTGGAAGGAAAGATAAATTTCCATTTTAAAGAAAATTCAATGTATTCTTTTGAAAAATTGTTTTTCGTCCTGATTGGCAAGCTGCTTAAAATTAAGTTTACAAAAGAAAAACTTTAAGGATTAAAAAATCCTCGTTTTTTGGGAAATTATTTTCCGAGAAATTTATTCAGGCATCTTAGTGTGACTTATGTAAATTGCAATCAACTTGGCAATTAACTTAATTCCTCTTCATACAATAATTCTCAAAATAAATTGGACACATTCTCATTTGCTTTTCCTTAAGAGAATATTAGAAGAGGTACTTACATTCAAAAAATTATAAAATTAATATTACTTAAAACATTATGAAATTTGATGTTTTTTGTTTTCCTATTTAATACATCTCCAAATCAATCAAGACTAAAAGAAGAGGGAGAGTTTGTCAAATTTATTTTGAGACTCATAATTAGCACAATAGACATTTTGATGTTCTATAGAAGTTGTAGGAATATTAATGGATCTCACGATACTCTTATAATTTCCGTGGTACTTTCAAATTTACATTTTGCTCAAAAATAGAAAGCAAAATTTTCTTTAAATTACATTAACAGACGTTAGCAAATTTGTATAATGCTCTTATTTATTGATAAATTTTTTTTTAATTTGGTCTAGAAAAACAAATTCAGATAATATCTTAAATAACGCCACGTGGATAGCAAACCGGTATTTACTATGTTTATTCTTACTCAAGAGAAAGTATTTTTTCTTTTATGAATGAATAAATCAAATACGCTTTTTCTCAAAGTTATTTTTATTTATTTTTTTATCATTCCATCATCTGTTGTTGTTATTTTTGACTATAATTTTATTTTATTCTTTATCTTTATAAAAATAGATTTAGCACTCGTCTAACTAAACTTTTCTTGAATAGAAGAAATTCCTCAAAAGTCAGCATTTTTTTTCATTTCTTCTACTTTACAGGATTGTACTACAGTATAAAGAGGCTATTAGGCTAATAAAGAAGAAATAAAGTAGTCAATTATTAAATTTTAAAAAAATTATAAATTTTCTTAGTTTGGAATTAAGATGACATTTTGCTTGCTCTAAATTCGAGATCATTTTTCTTGATTAGAACTTTGATTAAGCCGATTTATTCAATTTAGTGAGAAATCGTAAGATATTGATCAAACTTAAAAATAAGAACAGTTTATAAACTTTTGTTCACCTTTTCACCTCTTAATATAAAGTTTATTATTAGGGGATTAAATTTGTATAAAATTTATGTATTTAATTAAATTTGAATATATTTTTATCTCACGCCTGCAAGATATTATCATACTTTAGATTATTTGTAAAGAATTGTCTTGAATAGACTCTTTTTAAATAATGGTTACCCTGTGGCTAAATAAAGCTAGAGAGAGAATAAATTAAAAAAACTGGTTGCTCTCGATGTAACAATGGGATTCTGTTCCGTCAAAGACTTTAGAAATTGGAACATTTTTAATCAATCACCACTTTATTTGGATGAGAACTAACATCAGAGTCGTTTTGTATTACCTCTCGGAAACTGTTATATTACCATAAAGAAAAAATATATTGACACAAATTCTGGAGTGAAAGCACATCACATTACTTTCTCTTGCTTAAAAGATAGGAGAAAGTTGTGTGATGTGCTTTAGTCATACCAGATTTTTACTAAATAAATTTAACTTATTTGAAATATTGATAATTTAATAAATTACAAATTCGAAAAATAAATATCATCAATTCTTTCATATTAGGATCAAAAATATTTTAACTTTTTTGTTATTTAAAAATAAAATATTGTTATCTCATATTCCGAAAATTTATTAAATAAAAAAAAATTGAATTTTACAAAGAATTGAATTATTTTTTGAGAAAACTTTTTTCATTTGTTTTTCCAATTAAAAGATTGAATCTATCCATTATTAAAGAGCTAATCTTATATATTTATATGTAATTTTTTTCTCGAAAACTTCTCTAATGATTTTGATTAAATTTGGTATAATTATTAATATGGGTGCCAGGAATCGATTGCGCTATGTCTCATCTTTGAAAAAATTCATTTAACCGCTGTATCGATTAGAAATAAATTTTCAGCATCGTCGGTTTTGATGAAATTCGGTGTATTTACTAATTCGGGAACGAGCTATCGATTGCGCTACGTCTCATCTTTGGGAAAATATATTCAGGGTGTTTCTGTTTGCTAGAGCCTATTTTTTACGAATGATCCTATCTTTAGGTCTTATGTCTAATTGCAAAGGTCCTACCTAGCTTTCAAAGATCTTTGTCCATTTAAAAAAAAATCCGAGCGACTTTCGGACCTTATTCTTATCGAAAATTATTTTAATAAATTATTAAATAATTACGCCTTGAGCCTAAATAGAAATTTCAGTGCTTTTTTTAAATTTTTAGCTAGGCTATGGAAGGCTAACCGTGAAAAAAAATTTTAATTATCGACGCTAATTGTTCCAAATTAAAAAATTATATTTTTTATTCCATTCCCTCTGTATTTTATATAGAGAATTTTTTATAATTATCTTTGATATATATATATCGTATTGTTGGTAATATGCATTAAATAGAATTTTTGTAAAATATATGTAAACAAATAATGGATGCCTCGCTGAATGGCAAAAGCTAACAGTTGAAAATAAATAAAATAAACTTGTTTTGTTCCTGGAAGAGTCAATTTTCCACCTTCAATTTTTTTGTGCTGATCTCTTATCCTGCGCCTAGTAAAAAAGAAAAAGATTTCGACATTAAATATAAAACAATATTTTTCATTTGTTTTTAAAATTTTAATATTATCATGGTTTTATATATTATTGGTTCACTGTATTTTTCCAATATTAAAATTTTTTTAATAAGCACAACTGCAATACAAATGGTTGTATTAAATATTTGCTTGACAGTCTAGAGCAAAATGTTTATTCAAATAAATTTTTCAAAAATTTGTAATTTTTTTTTATTGATTTAAATTTTCTTTTGATATTTTCAGATAAACTATCCCCCCTCAAAAGTAATTGGACAATCTATATCTTTTGTTTCGTCTTAATGGATAATTAGAAGACCTATAAGAAATTCGAAAATTATAATGATTTTAAATTTCATGTAGATCTCTTAATTATCCACCAGAACGAAACAAAAGGTTATCCAATTACTTTTAAAGGGGCTAGTATATCCTTATCCCTGAGATTATGAGTAAAAATTCCTTAATTACATTTTTCATTTAAAGGAAAAAAAAACGAAAGACGGGATTTTTCTCACCCTTTATTAATTACTTCATTTAAACAGATTTAAAATATTTAAATGTACATTTATTAAATAAATTAAATAAACATTAGAGCAAATTAAGTAATATGAATGAATTTTCAACATGTAAATGATGAGGTAATTTAAACAATTTTTTTTATAAATAAAAACATTAAATAATTTTAATATAGGCTCTACAATTTAATATTTTTTAGAGATATAATCTAATTTCACTTTACTTATTTGAGGATATTTTTGTTCTCTTCGCTGTTCTTTTTTTTTTGACCCAGGCTCACTTGTGTAAATGTCAAAAATTTCCACATTCCGGCATATTATATACATATCCTATCTTTGACTCATTAAAATTAATTAGAACATTTCATTTTGAGAAAATTAGTAT
>JAAAKE020002410.1:0-11281 GCA_010014785.2 Anisolabis maritima
GGGCCAACCCGGGAAAACATTATTCCACATACAACCAACCGCGGAAACCTTCCAGAACATATATATATATATATTGTGTGAATAAATTAAAATCCTCAAATAAATTGTGTTTTTTATTTAGACACGTATTATAGTCTTAAACAAAATTATAATTTATCTCTGCGAGGCGTATACTATTCTAAATATCTGCAATTAATTGATGTAATATTAAAAAAGAAGCTGGTCTCGTTCTCCAAAAATCAATTCAATTTATTTTCTATATAAAAACAAATAAGTTTAAAACAAATTGCTTTATCATTTATGGTTTCTTGTCATTTTTTTAGAAAGAAATTTTGTAAAGTCTACCTTTTAGAATCAAAACACCTGAATTTCATCTTTCATCCGTTTCATTTTTCTTTAACCACTCAAAATTTGAATGATTCTCTTCTCCAAATAATGCTTCTACTTACCACTACCACCATGATTCTTGATCTCTCCACAATTATAAAGATGATCAATTTGTAGAGATCAAAATTGGTTTGCAAAAAATTTTTTATTCTAAAAGGGGAAAAAGAAGAATACAAATGTTCCCAAAGAAAAAAAAAAAAGAAATCATAAATAATAAGGATAATTATATTTGATCTTAGGGGAATGGAATTTCTTTTTTTGGTCCAATACTAAAATACTAAAGAATTTCACTATTTCTATATAAAAAAAAAAACGTATAGGGAACTTTAGCACACATCTTGTACATGAAGGTTAATATTATTAAAAATGAAAAAAAGAAGTTACCTTCTAACAGAGTCTAAACTCTGAACTGAAGGAGAATGTTCTTCAAATTTTTTAGGTGAAAATTTTTCACTATCCATATGGTCGAGGTTGGATGATTCAGATAGCGATTGGTGTAATGCTCCTGCTCCTCGACCTCTTCCACGTCCTCTTCGCCTACCAGTGACAACTCCTCGAGATGTCTCTTTACGACGTCTTCCCCGAGCTGCACCTTTGGTTCGTCTCTGTGAAGGTGAGAGGACGAAATCCTGATCGGAAGATGAGTCACCCCCGACTTCTTCATCTTCCTCTTCCTCGTCTTCATCATCCGGTTGATGGTATTCCTCAGTGGAATCTTCATCAGCAGCGGGATAGGTAGAATATTGTGATTGAGTTTCTATATATTTAAATAAAAAATCGCGTAAAATTTTCATATTATAAAAATACGGAAATTAAATCCATTTTAATGATTAAATTAAAATTGATAAATAAAAAAAATGCAAACTTAAAAAATAAAAAAATTTTTTTAAATTTAAAAATTTTGCATTTTCACCAGCTGGAATTCTTTTTATACACTGGATGCAATGCATGTAAACATGTAATATGATTGGTTTGGAACGGAGAATAAAACTAGTGTGAAAATGAAGAAAAATAAATTTAAAAAGAATTCGATAACAAAATTTTATTCAAAACACTCTAGAGTCCCAGGTATATATATATATTTTTAAAAAATGTTATGTAATGCACTGTAATTTTAATCTACAATTATATAACGTTTTTCGAATTTAAATTGCTAGTAAGTAATTTATAGGGCAAATTTTATGAGAAAATTTTTTATTATAATCCTTCATTTTAAAATGAACATTTATCAATTTTTATTATTTAAAGAAAAGTTGAATAAAGTATGTTTAAAATATTCGTTTTTCTTTTTTTTATTTTTATTTAAAAAGGAATTAAAAAAGAAATTTACCTTGAAGTTTGGCATCAAGCATCGCCTCGGTAAGTGCCAAACCAGATGACGTCCCATCTATTATTTCAGGTAACTTGGTTACCACGACTTTAGCACTCGAAGGTGGTGGGTTGTTCAGTGAATTGACTGGCGAAGAAACCAAATAATTTTAGAGAGGAAATTAAATTTTATTTTAATCATGCAAATATCAAAATAAAAAAAATTTCAAGTCACGTTTCTTTAAAGCAGCATTATATTAATAATTAATTGATTGATTAAAATCAGGGTTTCAGATTTCCTAAATTTAAAGTAAATAATAAAAGATTTACTAATAAAATTGATTTAAAATTTTACACTAATGAATTGATAATTTGTTTTTAAAGGTATTCAAATATCTTTAATTTCAAAAACTAAAATCAAAAAATATTTTGCCATGAAATAAATACGTCAATGTTTGTTTTTATTTAAAATAAATTTAAAATTTGTTTAATAAAGTGGTCTATATAATATATTGTATTTAGATATGTAAACTCCCAAAATAAATATATTTATAATTAAAATATTAACTCTATTATAAAAAAATAAAAAAAAAAAAATTTTTTCAAATGACAAACCCCAAATGGATAGATAGTAGAGTAGCTAATTGTTTGGGAGAGGGGGGCCCAAATAAAATTTTTTTTTTGCAATTGGTTCTTTACGAATTCAATTTAAACTTATTATTTTTGAAATTTCATTTTTAAGGGAGTGTCTGACCCCCCCTAGGTGAAAGCCATAAGTCTAAAATATGTCAGAAGCAGAAATAGCCTAATGTAGCCATCACAGAGCCGATCAACTTCCCAAAAAATAGCTTCATTCTCACATTTTGATTTGTGATGAAAATTGTTGCTAAGAAAGACGGTTCGGAACTGGAACCATCCTCCCGGGCACGACAATCTGTTTTCCCATCCATCTAACCCGATGGGTGTTACAATTGAAAAATCCAAATTACTATATGGAGGTCTCAAATTCATAATAACTTGAAGTTGAAATATCAATTTAAGAAAAGATATTACGACCTATCTTTATTTTAGCAATATATTAATTTAATGAAATAGAATTATATTAAATCTAATATGCATAAAAGGAAAGGAAAATAAGGGAGCCTAAATTAAAAATATTTTCCTGAAATTCTCGGAGTGCACAGTTTCAGAAGACAACGATCCCTCTGATTAATCTAAACGAGTGTGGGGTAAAAAAACCTAAATTAAACTTTAATTTAGCTTAATAGAGAATAAAATTTTTGTAATGAAAAGATAAAAAAATCAATACATATAATAAATATACATTTCTAAGGCTGGATTTCAGAGTCACCTTAATATTAACGATAAAACACAAAATTGGCCTTGATTCTATGATAAAAAAAAAAGTCTTGTGACTGGGTCAAAAATATAAGATATATTATACTGATAGATGCATATCAAAAGGCATAGAAGGACTAAATACAAATAAATTAAGTAAAATAAAATAAAATAATATTTTATCATAATCAAGATATTTATTATTATAAATTCGTTTTTAATATAGCCCTACACACAGATAATGAGAATTCATGTTTCATAATAATACTGTATATTAAATAAAATGTAAACTTTTCTTGTTTTGAGTTTTGATACACCTGACTTGCTGATCCTGAGTACATATATATATATGTTAAAAAGAAATAAGAAATCGGAAATCTAAATAGAATTTAAAGAAATCAAGGTCAATAAAAAAGCAACAAATTTTTTCTTATTTAAAAAAAAAATTATTAATTAAGAAAATAAATAGACGATTTTATTAATAGGCTATACAAATAAATAAGTCCCCCCTGAAAATGATTAGAATCGGGTTGTAGTGACAGAAATCTTATATGTATTGCTGCTATTGTTAAATGTAAACTAATTCAAAGGATTTTTGGATGCAAATTAGTAATATTAGTAAAAAAGATTTAAAAATTAATGGATGGGGTTAGTAGGAATCAAATGAAATATGGAGTATATTCAAATGATTAAATCTAATTGCCAAGCTGAAAAATATATTTAGTTCTAAACAACAATTGTCTACGAACTTTCACTATATTAATTTATATTATTTGAATAAAAAGTAGGTTCGTACATAAAATAATTTTAATATATGAAAATAATATTAAATATATATATAATAAATAAATAAATCTTAAAATGTAAATATATAAAAGCTTAAAATAAATAAAAAAAAAAAAAAAGGAAAACAAAATTATAGATTTTCCACATAAATGATAGATATTGAAGAAGGTTGAAAACATGTATCAGGCAAGTCCGATCTGAAGAATTGTGGAGTCCCGGACGAGATGCAAAATGATGATCCTATAAGGGAATTTTCCCGATGGGAACAAAAAACACATTTGATTCCTAGCATACGAACGATTCAATGTTTGGTCCTGTATTGCTAATCAAAAATATATATATATATATATATATTTTAAATTGTGACTTTACGAAACATTTTATAATTAATTTAGATGAATAAATCGCGAAGGTACAATAGCACAGGTTAAAATTTAACCATCTGCTTAATCATTATCTGTTCTCCAATCTTAAATTTATGAAGTTTGCTCAGATAAAAAAAAACTTATTTATTAATAAACAGAGAAGAGAACCTCTAGATTTTATCAAACCAGTTCTAATCTCTAATGCATTCATTATTTAAAAATTTTTTGTACACCCTTCACAATTAATCTTAGTGCTTGAACCAAGAATCAGATTTATTTAATATAAATAATGTTAAATTTTAATAAAAAGAGCAATTTTTCTTCATTTTCTGGGTTACACCAATTTTTTTTGTGAAATATCAGCAAAACTTCTGAAATTATTTTACATCTTTTTTCAAGGATTCTCTATAATATTTTCCTATTTAATAACATGATAATCTTACCAAATATCTGAAAAAAGTTTAATCTATCTATTTTGGAATTCAGAAAAATAATGCTCTAGTTTTCTTGAAAATCAGTAAAAATATCCTCAAAAAAGGACAGCCAGTATCTTTTGTTTCATTTTAATGAATAAATAGAGGACCTACATGAAATCTGAAAATAAATAAATTTAATAATAGGTAAAATTTGATAATTTTGAATTTGAATTTCATATAGCTATCCTAATTTTCCATTAAGTCGAAACAAAAGATATATATATATATATAAATCTTCACGATGAGATGGGTGGCTGTACACAGATATGTGAAATGGGAGGAAGTCAGCCAGTAGGGTAGCCTCTATCGAAATAAAACTCCCAAAATAATGAAACGTTTCGGCTTTAATTAGATAGAGCCATCATCAGTCATTAGAGCTGAATAAAGTCTTTTTCGGGAACTGAGCCCATATAAACTCCAATTAAATTAATTGAGAGCCAATAGAATTTAAATAAATTGGATCACTTAGGAGGGGAAGCGGGCCATTGACCTTTGGAACATGAAGGGCCAAGGGGCTTCTTGCGTATTTAAATAATTATATGATCTTAGAACATTTACCTTAAACTCGTAAATAAATAATATCAAATTCAACTTGAGAATAGAACCCACGATCTTCTAGAGGGCTTTATTTTTTTCCATTTACGAGTTAAAGGCAAAAATTTAAAAATGGGGATTTTATATTTTTTTAAATTAAAAAAAAAATTATTTCTCATTCAGTCATTTAAGTAAGGAAAACACTTTATGGTTTCTTGAAAATAATATAATAATGGAATGAATTAGCGTTTTCTTCCCAAGGGAGAGTCATTACTGAGTTGGATAAGTTTTTGCCATAAGAATGGTTGCTAAGAGGCTTCAATTTAAAATTAGAAGCTTAGTTTAACCCCCTCCCTCCCCTTTACTGGTATATAAAAAAAAGTTTTAAATTAAAGTTAATAAAAATAAAAATATAATAATAATAATAACTATGAAAAATTGAAATTTTTCCCTTATTTTGAAGTTATAAATATCTTCCTCTGCTCACACCTGCTCTCCAACCGCTGTCTCTTGTTGAAATATATTTTTTCCATTTATAAAACCAAAATTTTAGATGGAAAAATTGTTGCCAATGCCAATTTTTTAATATTCAAAAATCAAAATTAAAGTAATCACAAACATAAGCAAAAAATTGATTTCTTTTGACTCTCGCATGTCTCTCTCAAGCAATAAAAGATCAAAATAATATAAAAAAAATATATACGATTAATTTAAATAAAGAACAAATTACTAATTCTTTCGGAAATGTCTTACTTGCGCTTGGAATGTTGTCCTCAATGGGAAGAGGCGATGCGACCTGACGTAGTGGTGAAATAGGAGTTTCTTGGGTTTCAAAAGGCATTTCAGAAATTGGTTCATTTGTAACAATCGGAGGAGGAGGTGGTGATTTTGCTGTTTCAAAACTCTTACGAAGTGCTGCAGCTTGTGTTCGACTTGTTCCACGAAACCCACCTCGGCCCTTAAAAAATTAAATCCAAAAGTTATTAAATATTTTTATTATATAGTAAAATTTAATTTAGTAAAGTTTTTCTTTGAAATATATCTAATTTTTTATTAATTTTAGTTTCCTGCTTGGCTATGAAATAATATATAAAATATGAAAAGCTTAACTATTTTAAAAAATAATGAGATTTCGAGATTTTTTTTTTGGCATCTATTGTTTTTAAAACAAAGAAATACTTAATTTCCAGACAGAAAATTTTGTGTGTATATCTAATGACTTGTTTGAGGTTTATATCTCAAAATTTAAATTTAAATTAAGTAATCACTATTTGAGGGATTGATATTGTTAAACTCTAAATCTTTACAAAGCTATAGAGTAATTATGATTATTAAATATGTTTTTTATAGCATTAAAAATTTTTAATAAATGCTAAAATTAAAATATTAAAAGAAATAAAATGCTTGAAAAATTAACAGCTTTTAATACAGTATTAATAACTTAATGTGTAAATAAAGTGCTAATAATTAATATATCAAATTTAATATTTAATACTTACTCTTCCCCGAGGCCGCGAACATGGTGAAGGTGATACTACTGTTTGAACTGGTGAAGTTTCCATTGGTTCCGGAGGAGGCGGAGGTGGTTGTGGAGACGTCAATGTAGCTGTTAAACTTGTATAACAATGATCCATCCGTATAGCATCTTTCACTGAAGTAGATATTGTAGTTGGGGTGGTAGGAGACGGTTGAAGATGTGACGTATCATCTTCCACATTAAGCATATCTGTAGAAAATATATAATTATTAGAGAGTAGATTTTTTTTAAAGTATTTTTAGAATTTATATAGATATTATTTCATCAAATCCTGTCACCTCACTCAGACCCATCTCCTCGAGATCTTTGTTAACACTATCTATTCAAATTGTTTTACATCTCTCTTGCCCTTTTTCCTACTGATTCCCTTACAATGCTTTAATTAGAAAAATGTTTATGGACAAACAATTAATATGAATAAATTTAGACGAAAACACTATTTCAAATTAATAAAATGTCTAACTGGTGAAAAAACTAGTGACTTAAAAAAAATGGCTGATTTTCATATTGAATGACGTTTAGTATGGAATTTAAACATTTTTATTTTGTTCATTTACATGGAGTCTTTATCAAATGCTTTACTTGTTTGAAAGAAAGAGGATTTTATAAATCTATAGAGTTATTATTATTATTAAATATAATGACTTTATATTAATATTCCTACCCAATATTCACTAGCCTGATGATGAAAGAGACTCAAAACCATGTGATGAGAGAAAATTTTTCTCTCAGTTTCTTTTCTCATTTTAAATAAATTAAAATGAAATTAAATCGACCAATGAAAGTAGATATCAATTTGGAGATGAAAAATTTTTATACACCAATTATAAATAAAGAAGATTATAAAATTTAAAATTTTACCTAGCATAGCAGCTACATTTTCTCCTAAAATTTGTTTGGCCTGTTCAGATTGAAGGGCTGTTTCAAGACGCTCCAATTGTTCAGGATCCATCTCCAAAAATGGGTCAATTTCTCCTAAAAAGTAAAAAAAAAAAATTTTGATTGAATGATTTCTGATATTAAAAAAAAATCAGTTTTTTTTGAATAGGTAGAAAAAGAAACATTCAAGAGAGAAAAAAATTATATATTTCCGCTCGACGTATATAGCTAAGTTCTTGGAAATGCCACAACAATGAGCCAAGGAGGTCACAATCTGCGATGACAACGTCAAATAGAAAATATATATATTTTATTCATACCATTTCCTGACCTATCGTTTTTCACTTCTAGCTATATAGAGATAGGCTATATTGAAAAATTCCTTATAATAAAACACCATGATATTTTATTTATTAAAAATTAAAACACCTTTTTAGTTATTCATATTTAAAAATAAAATCAATCAAAAGAGAAAGTGATGATACCTATACAAAATAAAAAAAGATTATAATATGCTAATATGCTACTTATATATTTTAAAAATGTATAGGCAATATGCAAATAATGAAAATATAATGATGAAACTTGAAATTAATTAAGATCTGAGAAGGAAGGAGGGCGTCAATTGTCATTCCCTTCCCAAGGAACAAAAAAAAAAAAAAACCATTTTCATTTACAAAATTTATTTTTAATATAAGAATCATCCCCATTTGAGGATTTAGGAGAGGTACTTTAAACCCAACTCCACTTACCCAATAAAAATTGAACTGACACTCATAAATAGAGCCTACTTGTATTCATAAATGCCCTAATTATGATAAATCTAAAAAATTTTAGGCTTGTCCCCTCCCGATTTCGATGATTTATTCGTACAATTCTACCCGGCTGTACTCTCTGGTCTCCTGGTGAATAAAGGCCAAGTTCTTAGGAAGAAAGAACAAAATCCTCAAGCAGATACTATTAACAATATAAACTCTTATAACTACCAGAGAAGCTAATCGAGATCTTTAAATAATTTCTTTACAGTTAACTCGTGAATATTTCACTTTGATCAACTTTTTGAAAATAAACATTTTTAATAAAAAATTTAATAATCATAAAAGACAAAAATGAAATAAACTTCCACTATCTGAACTAAAAATTGATCAAATTGAGATATTTAAATTTAATAAAAATTCTTTCAATCGAATCTGCTATCTATATATAGAGTGACAGTCAGAGAACGAGGTAAAACTCAGTGTTATATACTGTCAATAAAAATAATGTGAAGAGATTATGAAGGGAAATTTTTTCGAAAAATTTTTTAATAAAATAAGCAATAATCTAAATTATTACGCATAATAAAATAAAGTCCAAATGAATAAATTCGTAGATATTTACTAATTTTTGTTTAAAAAATGAATTTGTATACAAATACGATCTTTAATGATATAAAATTCTTATGGATTTATTAACAATTAAAATATAAATATTAAATAATAAAGACTAATTAAAAAAAAAACATAAACAAATGAAAATCAACAACTAATAACAATGTAAATATTGGTAAATTGGTATGAAAAGTTTTGGTTAAGGCGTTAAGCAGAGGTTTTTTAAGATTAATGCTCACCATCAACTGGAGTTGCAACTGAACTTGTGGTGGTCGTTGTGGAGGTGGTCGTGACAACCGTTGCAGAAGTGGCAGCAGGTGGTGTCGTCTCCGAATAAAATCCCTCAACATGTAAGTTGATTTGTGGTGTAGAAGAAGGTGTAGGGTCTTCGGTAATACCAGCATTTTCATTCGGCTCCTTATCCGTTACTTTAACCACAGTTAAAGGAACATTATTTTGATTACCTAAAAAAAAAAAAAATTGAAATAGAATGAAGCATTTTTTTAATTCCTAGTTGGAATAAATGTCATAGATGGTAAAAGGATAATGAACCAAAATTTGTTTTATATTAGTTATTCTTAAAATTGAAAAATTTAATTTCAATGTGGGTTGATATTATGGTCAATCTTATAAAGTGATTGTGTAAGTAGATAGGAGAATTTAGAAGAAAAATTATTTGTGTCCTAAGGGGGAACCCTGTTTATTTTTTTTATTTTAATTGATTTTGACAATTATAATATAAAACAAGTCACTGAAAAAATCTCTTTGGTGTTTACAAAAATACGTGTCATCATTTGATGGTGGGAGGAACTAAAAGGGACCAAATGACGTTAATATATATATATATAAATATATTTTTTGTAATGTTCTTTTAAAAATCAATTAATATACTATAATAATTTTATTTATTTGGATGTTTTTTTTTTTTAAAGTTTTTTTCGGCATCTGAGGCCATTTAAACTCAGTCCTTGTTTATTTATACCAATTAGAAGCCAATTATTTGGATGTTAAAATAACATGCTGCATTTTGACAATGTTTTCATCATAGTCTCTCGACATACATGATCTATTCACGTATTATCAACTTTTAGTTATGGTATTTTCGTATTTGATTTTGGAATTAGAATTTCATAATTGTCATCATTAATAAATAAACAATTTTTTCGTTTTTGACTAAGAAGAATAATTTGTATAAAATACAATGTTTCGGGCATTCATTCAGATACAATTCAAATTCAAATCACCCACTTTAGATATAGCACATATATGATCTATTTTCTTAAATTTTCGTAACTTTTAAATGTATATAATTAAGATCTCAAAAGGTGAAATTAAAATTTAACACTTAACTAAATAAAATTTCCAACTTCATAATTCATTATTCAAAATATTATTAACTTGAAAAAAAAATCATGTACCAATTTTGGAATTTGTATTTGAAATATAACTGAAGAAGACCATAGAGTGTGACCGAAACGTTCTATTTTATAAAATAAATCTCAAGACAAAAATAAAATCTATTAATATAAGGATTTTCATACTTATTTAAATTCACTTTTAATGATAAAGATTTTTTAACAAATTACAACGTAATCATTTTCAAATATTAATATATATTATTATTAGATTAAATGTACTGGAAGTTAATTTTAATATAATGTGTATATAATTAATTAAATTAAGGAGGGCAAATATCATTTAAAAAGTAATGCAGCAAAGATAAACTCAACTTACTTAATAATGTTTGTAGCGTTACTTGATCAACTGTCAATGATCCATCAGGATTAACAAAAATAATCACAGAATTATCACTCTTCGTATTATCAATAGAGTCTGCTAGCATACTGCTGGACATTTTCCTATTAGAGAGAAATAAAACAAAATCAATTAATAAAAAACTAATAAAAATATGAATATGCATGCAAGTGAGGCCACTTTTAATTATGCGTCGTGTAGATAGATATTATAGTTTAAACTAACATAAATTCACTTGGACACGATACAAAAATTTAAATTTATATAAAAAAATAAGATTTTAAAACAAAACCAACATTATAAGTGTTTAATCACTGAAATGTTATTGTGATGATCGCAGTTTTTTAATTTGAAAACGCTGCGGCCATCTTGGATTTGCTTGGTTATCAACTCGACTCAACTCGGCTAGGAAGCCTTCGATTCGATTTTACTTAGTATATTCTATTTGATATTTTAATCCACTTACCTTTTTGTTGGTTTAACTTAAACAAAAGAAACTAAAATTCAATCATCAGGGTAGTATATAAATATTAAACATGATTCGTT
>JAAAKE020002421.1:0-11281 GCA_010014785.2 Anisolabis maritima
GCATCAGACGTGCTGGCTCCAAAAAAAGAATATACAGGTCGGTGAGAACAGATAGAATCTATTTTGAGAAAATCAAAAGAAATCAAAAAAGTGCAATTGTACTATAGTCAGTCAATACGACTGACATTATTGAAAAACATGTAATCACATGCGACCTGGTTACCAATAAATTTATTTTTCCTCCTTTTTACTTTATTATTTATCTTATTTTTTCATTTTTTTTTTTTTTTAATAAATTATAAATAATAATTGAAATTTTATTTTAGAAAATAATGGAAATTAAGAAAGTAAATTTGTAAATAACATGGCACACGACTATTATTACACAAAGTAGGAGATTTGTTTTGCCCAAATTATTCGCCAGAGCGTTGAACCACTTTTGCAAGGAACCAGCATCTCGGTGAAAGTTGTTTGTTTGCATGACCAGAGGGACAAGGAAATTCCTTGCAAGATCGACAAACAAACACGCACGTGATTCTTTAGACTTAGAAAGCTAAGAGATCGTCTCTCATCATCAGGTTTAACAAAATATTAATTCGCAATTTTTTTTAAATCTAACTGCATAAATTATAAAATAATTCATTTTGGTTTTTAGCATATCTTCATTCAAAAGGGGAACACAAATAGTAGCTAATTTATTATTGTAGGAAGGGACTCTAACAATGCTTAGAGCGAATTTTGAGAAAATAAAAAAACAAGAACTAGTATTATCGATTTTATTAAAAAGCTTCCTGTCATATGCCACGTGGCATGGGCATTGAGTATAAATATCAATTGTGAGCTTCGAACGTTTTTTCGTTTTTGAACTATTTCGTTCACACACATATTCCCTCAAAGACAGCAATTAAGACAGCATTTTGCGACATTCCGGGTATTTCCAGTGAAATCTTGACATCAATTTTTTTCGTTATACTATATATTAATATACATATATAGGTAAGAGAAAATAAAAATTATTTATTTTTTAATAATTATTTAAATTTAATTATCAAATTCCACAAATAGTTTATTGGTTCAAAATTATGGCAATTAAGTCTTGTATAGCCCTGCCCCTTAGAGATAGAGATCTTTCTTCACCCAAGGTCAGCGGTTCGATTCCCGTTCTGAGTGACAAAAATTTATTTAAATTATATTGGCTACCAATTAATTTAAATAAATAAGGTCGGAGTCTAAATGGATACCTAAAAAAAGACTTTAAAAAGTCCTATTATCAAACATAGGAATTAAAAATATTTCCCATGGCAACGAGTTGTCCTATCTTTTCTATGGGATACTTAAAATTCTCAATTGATAATCCCACACTCTTTTAAGGTGAAAAATGATTAAATATATACATATTAAAGATTAGCCAATTTATTATATGTACAGCCAATTTAATCATTAGAATAATTTAAGAGAAAATCACAAAAAACATAAAAACTTAAAGGAGTAAAGTGGATCCCAAACAATTTTGAGGAAAAAAGGGTTAATAGACCATCTAATAAATAATTGCTTTATAAATTTTAATCAAAATCGTTAGAGTTAATTATGAGAAAATCGAAAAAAAGTAAGCAAGTACCTCAGTAAAATACTAGTACTCTTTTGCCGATTTTATTGAAAAACTTCGAGGTGCAGTCCACGAGGGTACTTAGCTTAAATATAAATTTTCAGCCTCAAGCCCCTTTTTTTGAGATATCACACACGCAAACCATTTTGTGAGACCCATTTTATTACACTAAGGAGACCTCAAAACGTGTATTTCCGTTATAATCTTGACATTGATTTTTTTGCGATCGCAATGCCTTCTCATAATTATATTAGGTATATAGGTAAGAGAATGTAATAATTTATATTACTCTGCTGAAGAATTAAATTAATTTTTTCTCATTAAAACTCATTACATCTTTTTCCTTAATGGAAGGCTCATTCTTTCTCTCTCTCTCTCTCTCTCTCTCCTAAAATATTTTATTAGCAGCAGTAATGCCAAAAATTTTTGAAATAAAATATCTTTGTTTATCATGATAAATCTTTCCTTGAAATAGCCTCAGTTGAACTCTGTAAAATAAAAAAATCTCGACATATTTTCACTCCTTTCCTGGAGGGGGCATTTAATTGAATTTTACATATTGAATCAAGGTAATTGGGAAACTATTATATCATTATAAAAGCCAATTTAATTTAATTCTTCTCTTTAAAAAAAAAAATCGAAAAAAATCCATTGTAATAAATCAATGAACAGGAAATTCCTCTTTAGAATCTGATAGGCTTTGCATCCGAAACATTTACGTATTTCTTTCTTCATTTCAAATTGTAAAAATCTGGTTGTACCGCATATCTTTAACTTAACGATTATTTTAAGAATTTTATTCGAGCAGGAGTTTATATTTTAACTACATGTAGAGAGGGGGCTATAGGGGTTCAAACCCCAAAAAAATATAAATCATATTTAAATAAAAATATGAAACCGTGCAAAAAAAAATTAAGGTTTTCACATATGAAAAAATCCGTATGCTTGCTAAGGTATAGACAAAATGTACAAGAATTGAAATGACATTAATATTGCCCATCACGTCACGCGTTTTTTAGTGACATTTTAACATTTTTATAATCGAATGTTTCATATTTCCAATTGAGAAGCGAGCATTGTCTGCTCTTCGTGATTAAAAGCTTTTTGGATACTAAAAGAGCTGAAAACTACCGAGAGAGAATGAACATGTCCTTGAAAATACATTTCCTTCTTATCCATCTGGACTTTTTTCCGCAAAATTTGGGTGACTTCAGCGAACGTCATCAAGGCATTGCAATAAGAGCAAAAGGAAAGACACTTGTCACTATGCCGCTCAATGCCAGATCAACAAGTATATAAACGGAAAAGCAAACGTCCCATGATCCCTACCCTATGATTTTGAGCATCTATTCATGACAAAAACAATTTCATCACTCAGTTTTGTTATAAAAAACAATTCAAGTTTACTAGAAATAATTATTTTGAAATATGCTATTCATATTTACCTCACGGATTCATAATTGTACTCAATGACTGAATACATGGTTTTTATCCTAATGCTCGTCTCATTTCATTTTAATTTTATCATTTTTGAAATTCCAAACTAAAATTATATAAATATTGAATATGGAATATTTTAAAAGGTTTGTTTATCAATGAATCTCAAAAATCATTAAAATATGTAAATAAAATATTAAAATTATAAAATAAAAAAATGCCTTTGACTTGATCTGGCTATATGAGCATCACAATTCGTCTAGAATTGGTCTATACTTTGGCGGACATTTGGATTATTTCATGTGTGACCTTACTTTTTTGTTACACGATGTAATAGAGAGGAAAAGAGAGTGTTAAATAAAATGTTAAACAGTGTTGGAAATTATCAAAAAATTTATTTTATTATTTAATATTGTTTAGAATTTCTTTACCTAGATCTACAAAATGTATTTCTAGTATGGTCCTTTTCAAATAGTAATATTCATAATTTCTTATAGATTATTATTCGATAACAACTTCGTTTTAATATTTTAACAAATAAAACTTATTCAAACCTAATTATCTTTATCTATGAGATATATTTCAAAAACGGCAGGATTTTTGAGAAAAATGAATGAATATATAACAAAATTTATTTAAAATTTAATTTGGAATACTTTTCTAAATTAAACTTTTCTGAAATATTATAAATAACGAAAAAACCAAAAAATTGCAAGAGTAAAGAACTCTAAATGTTAAAGCCAATGCATTTCATTTTAGTAATATATATATAAAATTAAAAAAAAAAAAAGCTGGAGCAAATTTTAATAAAATCGAAAAATTTCAAGTACTAATATTGTTTGGCCGTTATTGGTCAAAACTTTGTTATTATATGCTCTATTTTATGTTTATTATATATTACATTTTATCGTAATGGAATTTTAGTTTGGCGCATATTGTGAAATAAAAATTTCTTTTCATTTAAAATTTTAATCCTATTTCACTTTGTTCATCTGGGTACATCTAATGCATAGTACATTCTTGACAAGATTACATTTTTTATATTTTTAGCGTCCTAGGAACTTGAATCATGAAGATTTCTCTTCTATTAATATTTCATATCATAGTATGAGAAAGTATTTTTAAAATACATATCTCAACCCTTACTTGTTTTTTGATATGGCCGATTGTATATTAACAATACATTTATATGCATATATTGTGCCATTTTAGCAAACTCTAGACACATACTAATGTTGCACGGACATTAAAGGGCTTGAGGGATTAAAACAACATTTTGTATCGACCTATAAGCTTTTAATCAAGAACCAAAAATAGCATATACTAAAAATTGACGGACCTAAAATGGAACTTCATTTGAAGTTCAAACGTGAAAAATCAAAATATATACTAAAGTAGTAACTTTTTCGAAATAATTTTATTCTTCATTTTGAATAACTTTTGTTTAAAATATATTTTTTTTTTCTCAAAACCTTTAGAATTTTCTAATAAGGAGTCGCAAATAAAAATAAATAAAACAATTATATAAATTGGTATTTTAATAAATGAAATACTTTAGGGAGATATTTTGATTTTTAGGAAAGAAGGATTATTTCGACTTTTTGCCTCGGTGTTATAGAAAAGTCTTGTGTCATTCTTTCCCATTTTAACTATGTATAAAAAATCCAAATCAATGGCAATCGGAGATGACTGTTTTAATAGATAAAAGCAAGGTTTACATGTAAATAGATTCGATAGAAGTCCCAAGGGGTTAAATAAATAAAGAAAAAAATTTTCGCAAAAACATTCAAAATAATTATAAAAAAATAAACATTATATTTTAAAAAAATGGCATTTTTCCTGTACATGACCTACATAATTTTTTCCTATTCAATTGTCATTCAAATTCATCAAATAATTTTTTTTTTTCAATAACAATAAACCCGATGGTTGATGCCACTTACTCGGTGATCGTCGTCTGTTTGTACCGCAGTAGTTAGGCCGAAGAACGAAACACAACTGAACTGATGTGTCTGAACAACCGAATGACTGAACAGCCGACTGACGGCTCAGTAGGAGGCGAGACCTACGGCCTCCCCACCACCATCACAACAACACCGAGCCACTTGCTTGTACACATTTGTGAATTGCATTTAACGACTACCTTTAAATTATCAAATCACAATCACGAACATTGATTTTTATTTTCATTTTTGAATGAAAATTGAAAGGGTTAACGTTACTAAAAAAAATTTTTACTTGAAAGAAACTGTACTGCTCTAAAATTAATATATATAATGATCTCTACAAACTAAATTATATTTGTAAAGGTTTGAAAAGGTAATTTGTATTTAAATAGATTTAAGTGAAATAATTGTCTTTTTTTTTGTGACGTTTTTAAATTGAAGATAGCCTTAAACCCTCGAAGGTCTGTAATAAAAATAAATATATTTGGCCTCACTGCTCTATTTTTATTTCTTTTTGAAAAAACAGAATACTTTCTTTCACTTACCTATTTATATTTTTCATGGTTATAGTAAGAAATGTTTTGTCTAAATAATTTAGATAGTAAAAATTAAAAATTATAATAGAATAATCGCTAGTATTATCGCTCTTACTGATACGCCCTTTTATATTATCTCTTTGAAGTACAAGCATTTTTTTATATAAATAAATAAATAATATACTATTGTATCATGCAGAAATTAGTTCATGTTTGATTGTTGGAAGGCAAATGGATTTTTTGATTAACTGCTTTCTAGTAGACCTTGATGCATGCTTATTTGTTAATTTCTAGAGATTTATTCGAAGCGAGTTATTTGGGTTGCCTACCTTCCAGCAATCAAACGAACTAATTTCTGCCATCCATTATTTATTTATTTATATGAAAAAAATGAACGTATCCAAAACATTCCTTCCGCTTTCTAATCAAAAGGCGTATCTGTAAAAGCGTTGATGCTCCTAATCATTATTCTATTAACTTATAATTTTTTCTATTTTATATTGTCTAAATTATTTACATTAAGCATTTATTACTATATCCATGAAAAATATAAATAAATAAGAGAAAGAGAGTATCCTGTTTGTCCAATAATAAATAAAAATAGAATATTGAAGTCAAAGGCATTTATTCATCCGTTTCATTTAGTCACCATCTCCTACGACTTCTTAAAAAAAAATAAACATCACATTCAAGTTTGAGATTACAAAGGATAACAAAGAATATATAGGAAATAGCAACTTTTCCGATTCATTGCTCCTTAACGCTTCAAGCATGCGCAGTTGTTAAATTTCTCATGAGGTCTAACAAATGTGTACTTATTAATACACAATCAAAGAAAGAGTAATCTTTTCAAGAAATATAAGTTCAGCTGAGAGGATAAAAATTTTTATAAATTTTAGTTTTTTTTATTTTATTTTATTGAGAGATACTTTTTGTGCAACTTGCCGAGCAAAATATTATTTTTTCCTACCAGACCAGGCGGGCTCGGTGGCCCGTTTTTAGAAATAAGAAGGAATTAATAAATTTAGCTTCTTAGTAAAATTGTGTATTATACCAAGCTATAATTAATATATTCTCTGGCGGCGTTTGGGAAAAATTTAGGTTTAGTTTTTTAAAAGAAACTTTATACTTTAAGTGATATAAAAATCTCATTATTCTTATTTATCTGTTTTTAATTGTTTTCTTGTGAAACTTCGCAATGACGTCTCTACGAGAAATATCAGAAATAATGCAACTCTTACACGAGCTTTTCTTTCATTCTTTCATTGAGAAAAGAAACAAATACATATATATTTAATATGCGACATGTGCTATCATTAATTCTTGCTTACCAAAAAAAGGACTGCTGACGTATTTTGTTAAATGAAGAGGCAATAAAAATATCATTATTATCAGAAACCATTTCAATTATTTTATTTGGTAGGTGTAGAAAATGTAAGATTTTGATGAAATGCCAAATTTAAAAAACAACAAAACAAAGAATTGCTAATTTTTGGCAATAACAATTTATTCACGTGAATTTTATTCCGAATATTTATTTTTCTTTCCCTTGAATAAATTCTTATTGTCAACAATTAGCAATTCTTTGTTTTTTTTTTTTTTTATTTTTTGCTCTCTCCTCTTCAAACTTTGACAATAATACTAATTAATTATTAAAATCAAAATTTGATCTTTATAATAAATAAAAATTTATTTTTAGCATCTGATGCCATTTAAACCCTCGACCATATTTATTTAAATTAATTAGTATCCAATAAATTTTAATTCTCAGGACGAGAAGATAATCAGACACTTAGATCAGGAAGAAAAAAATCGACCTTTGAGCAATAAATTGCATTTGTAAAAAATTTTATCTTCCCAATCGAAAAAACCTTCTATCTGTGTTTGCGCATAGGCACACTTCTCACAATTTGAATAACCGGAGGTTATACTCTACTTCAGAATTTTTAAATTAGGCCAATAGAAATGATTATTATTTTCTCTTACCTATATATGAAATATATAGCGAGAAAGTATTGGGATCGCAAAAAAATCGATTTGAGATTTCAACGAAAATACACGTATTGAGGTCTGCTAAGTCTAAAAAAATAGGACTCGCAAAATGGTCTGTCTGTGTGAGTCTGTGAACAAGATTTCTCAAAAACGAAAAGAGACTCAAGGCTGAATTTTTATATTTAAGCTAGGAACCCTCGCCGATTGCACCTCGAAGCTTTCGAATAGAATCGGCCAAAGTGTACTAGTACTTTATTAAAGTACTCTTTTTTTTTTTTTTTTTTTTTTTTTATTTTTTCATAACTAACGATTTTTAATAAAATTTATAAATCAATTATTTATTAGATTATCTTTGAAATGTACTAACCCTCTTCCCCCAAAAATTCCCAAAATTTAATTTAATTTTTTTTTTTTTAATTTTAATAATTCATTAATCTACCCAAAATAAAAATCTCTAAAAATGAAAGGTAAATTAAAATTGTGTTCAGCTACTCAAGGCGCCCGATACAAAAAATCTAGGTGACAGCACATCACACCATTTTCCTTACCTTAGTTAAGAGAATAGAAAGTTGTGTGATGTGCTGCCATCACATCAGATTTTTTTTCTTCTTTTTATTATCAAATATTTTGTAAATTTCATCACATAAAATATATTCTCTTAGGTTTAATATTCAATTGCATTAAAAAAAAAGGAAAGAATGCACTTTATTTATCTTGTTCACTTCACAATCATATCAGTTGTTGAATCTTGAACAATGAACTCATGAACAATGATTTTTTATCAAATATAATATTATGAAACTGTGATTTCAATAAATAATTTGTTGACAATTTTACAATAATAAAAAAAAACATGTCATTAGAGATTAGGATTTTCCTGCCCCTTGAAGCAGAGATAAAGCTCTTGATTCAGATCTAAAGGTCATTAGTTCGCTTACCATCCTTGACTACTAATTAATTGAGGTTATCTGAATGGCATCAAATGCAGAAAGATTTTTTCTTAAGTCATTTTTCGGCTGTAGAGGACTTTATGGCTTTATATTATATTATTCAATTATATGGAAAGAAAATTCACTTTCGTTGGCTTCCAGTGGACGTTCAACAGCTTTGTTCTTCGTGGCCACCCATCCAAGTTTCAGCGCTGCAGAAAAAGACTTAAACAAAGGGATTAGAATAGATAGGATAATTAATTCCCTTGCAATTTATTTACTTTTCCATTTCTTGAAGATCGCCAAAACTCGTTCTTCGTCAAAAAATTCTTCAGTCCTATTGTGTAGGACTTGAGTTTATTTCAAAATTGATTTCGGCTGTCAAAAGGATCTTTGGAGGGCAGAGCAGGCTGCCACCATTGGTTCTTATAATAATTTCCAAGTCATTTAACATGTGCTTGAAGATAAGTCAGCAAATATAAAAATATTTATTCAATGATAAAATTAAGAAAAGATTATTCAATTGAAATAAAATTGTTTCTAGTGGCATAAATAATAGCAAACCTCTCAACAAAAGGGCTGTAGAAATAAATGACAGATTAGATTATTAACATCAATGTAGATGTGAAAGTAATAAATTTTTCCTTTAATATGCCATCTCCCTTATCAAGCAGGCTGTATGCTGTCTGTAGCTGAAGAAATTTTTGTAGTCCTCAAGAGTCTCATATATTCAAATTTTTAAAAAATTGCAAAAATAACACAAAATTTCAATAAGACTAATAAGAAACACTTTTCAAAAAACAAGAAATTTTTTTTTGGCTTGATTATATTTCTGCAATTTAAATATGTAATTTTTTTCCAATTTTTCAACAGAATTTGTTCCTCATGTGACCAAGAAGATTTCAAAGCAGTTACCATCGTGCTCATTTTTATTGTAAAAATTTCGAAAAGTCAACATTTCTCTGATTACAATTCTTTCATTTTTAGTGACGGCCGGTAAAAATTGCCAAAAAAATAAACTAAAATTAGAGAATAACCCTGCCAATTTTCGTTCGCCAATTTGGCAATGGCTGATAATAAAGTTATTAATTCATTAATGAAAAAAGTTATTTTTACCCCACGGACAAGGGTTGCTATAATAATCTATAGTACCTGAAAACTGAGCTTCGTTCGGGATTTTTTAATTGGGCAAATAAGAGAGACATTTCAAAAGTGAGATCTTGGCACTTAGACATAAGACCTAACGGTTGGATCATTCGTATAGAGGTTTCACCAAAAAGAGTCACTAAATATATTTTCCCAAAGATGAGACCTGCGATTTCTCGCAACCGAAGTGTAAAGATACCAAATTTCATCAAAATCGTTTTCAAGAAAAAATTTACATAAACATACAAAGCAGTTACCATCGTGCTCATTTTTATTGTAAAAATCTCGAAAAGTCAACATTTCTCTGATTACAAGTCTTTCATTTTTAGTGATGGTGATAGTGATAACCTTATAACCATAGAAGCCAAGGGGAGTGGGTTCAGATCCCAGGCAGTCCGATGAAAATTTATTGAAACCAATTGGATAGGATACCAATTGGAAATAAATATGCCTATCGTAATAAATATATACATGTACCGTTTAAAAAAGTCTATATGGCTAAGATGCCGAAGAGACTTAAAAAATACCTATATTTTTTAAAATAAACCAAATTTATTTGTTAAATTAATTTAATTTTTTTTTATAATATCTATTATTAATTAATACCCCCACATGAAAAATCTTTAAAAATAAAAACTAAATAAATTTGTGAAGCGGCTACCAAGGGGGCCCAACGCAAACATCACACAACTTTCTCTTACCTAATCGCACAATTTTCCTTATCTAGGTAAAAGAAAGTTGTATGAAGTGAGGCCGTCACACCAGATTTTTTTCTATTTGAATGAATCAGAGAAATGAGTGGGTGGGAGAGAGGGGGATGTAGCAGCCCACCTCTCTTTGAAATGAATCTAACTTTTATAAATTAAATATTTTTCATTTTACCAATTTGATTCATAAATATTATTTTTATTATACAAACCACCCACTAGAGATTAAAAATAGAACATTGAAAAATTCATTGAATAAGATTGCATATTTAATATTTCTACAAAAAAATTTTTTTTTATACGGATTATTATTACTTTTCCAAAAAGATACAAATGGATCTAAATTTATCCCCGGAAAAAATTATCCTGGCCCTCTCTCTCCTAACTTATTTCGATCCTTGTCTATTTTCTATTTAATAATTTTGTCTTTTACCCCTTTTTTTTTATATTTTTGATGTTTTTATCTTGTAAATTTAATATTTTTTTAATGGAATTCGAAAAATAATATTTTAACTAAAAAAAAATCATAAAATCTTCACGATGAGATTAGGTAGCTGTCCGCAGATCAGAGATATGTGAAAAGAGAGAAAGTCAGTCAGTAGGGCAGCCTCTATCGAAATAAAACTCTCAAAATGTGCAACGTTTCGGCTTTAATTAAATAATGACATCATCAGTCACTAGAGCTGAGAAATGAGCAACAATAATTAAAAACAAAAATCAAAACATTTTTAAATTGGTACGAAAAATAGATCAAACCAAAATTATAATTATGAAATATTACTTTTTGTTTTGAGGCTCCGCGGTCTCTCAATATCTTCAGCCACCTCTCCTCTTATTTAAAATCAAGTGAGAACCGAGCCACCTATTTCCTATTTCATCACCGATCGCCAAGGTTCAGAGGTCAACGAAATCGGGGAGGCGCCGGATACATTTCCCCGAAGTGCTCCAGTCATACATTATTTGACAGGCGACACCCATCTCCAAGGGGGGGGGGGGGGGGGGCGGCACCCACCAAAAAGAGGAGTAATAATGCAAGCAAGGG